>PNEQ01112026.1:69185-82698 GCA_003012365.1 Medauroidea extradentata
TGATGCGGAAGGCTGTTAACATGACAGCGTTTTTTTTACGTGCGCTATACTCCGTTAGTGTGAAAAGCAGCTACCGGCTTGTAAAATGATACAGCTATCATTTGTAACATGAGAAAGCAAACACTTGCATCCTGCCATGCTGTTTTCTTTCTTTCTTGTTGTTTTCATCAACTTAATTTGTAACACACAGTCGCCTATTGGAAAGAAGGGATGGTAGAAAGGGCGGGCGGAGTTCTATTTTTAGAGCAACGGTGTGTGCTTGCTTGTGAATAAGATTGGTGAGGTGTCAAGGGGGAAGAACTTAACATGGCTGGAGATAGAAGAGGAAACCCTCTGGGGGGGGGGGGGAGCTAGGAGGTTGTAGAGTTACAAAAAACTAATTAAAGTACTGCTTTACATGCTTATGGCAAGTACACTTCGCAGGATCTCTCATTGAGTACCTCTACAATACGCATAAAATTACATTTTTCCAAGGAATTTTTTTGTGTAATCTTGTATAGTACTGGGCTTTTTGAGTGTAGGTAGTATGTAATCATGAAATATATTTATTATCGGATGAGAATTTTCTCCACACATAATTTGTGTACTACATGAAATTGTAAATTTAATTTCCCAATGTAACAATTGTATTACTCTGAATTTTTTACATCAGTTTAAATGAATTACTTTAGTTGCAACTGTCTGTTGTAATTTTGATTTAATTATTTTATTTCAACATGCAGGATTATAGTACACAAAGTATATTATGTAAACTATGTAATGAAACTGTGTTTCCTGAAGTAAGAAGTGTTTACACAAATATTTTATTCATGTAGTAGCCTAGGCCTTTTAATTTGTCGATTGTGAGAAGCCATAAGTTAGGTATTACTGTAAATTTCTTACCGTCAAAATGTACTTAAGAGTTGTAACTTTCAGTTCTAATTTTTATATTATTATAGGCATACTTAATAAACTTGCAAAAACAGAGCACACAAAATATGTTGTTGGTGTGTTTACTATGCAATCAGTGTTTTCTGAGGCATGTATTTTTCATACAAATATTACAAATCATAGAAGTATTTTGGACATACATAATTGCAGCAAATGGTTTGTCACACAAAACCGGATAATACATGCAGACAAGCAAAAGGATGCTTTTGGTTTTTTTACTTTTCTGTTTGTCTGCAAGTATTGTCTGGTTTTCTTTGACTCACAGTTTGCTGCTATGGCGTATATCCATAATATTTATTTGATTTTTAACTTGCCCCATTGTAAGAGTGGTTTAGAAACAATACAAATGTTATATTAGTAGTACGTGCAAAGTGCATTGAATTGGACAAAGAAAAAATTATTTATTTTATAAAGCATAAAAAATTGGGTTAAAAAAATTTATTAGGTCAGGGAAAACTTTCAATTAGGGTGGGAAAAGTTAGGGAATTATATTCCCAACAGTTTGTAGCCACCCTGTAATTATCAACACTGGAAAATGTACCACAATTCTGCTGTAATCTGAAACAAAAGCATGTAGAAAAACATACCATATTATTAATGTGGCTAAAATTGGCATACAGTTTATCACATGAAAGAATTCCGTGTTTTGACAGCCGATGCTATAAATATTTT
This sequence comes from Medauroidea extradentata, assembly GCA_003012365.1. Classification (NCBI taxonomy): domain Eukaryota; kingdom Metazoa; phylum Arthropoda; class Insecta; order Phasmatodea; family Phasmatidae; genus Medauroidea; species Medauroidea extradentata. Next base: position 70,788 of record PNEQ01112026.1, read on the forward strand.
TAACATGTGCCGAACACGTGGCAGAATAACATACCATTTAAAACAATAGGACGTGATTGTATGACCTGATGAAGCAGTAGTTGCGGCCCTTTAAAAACTACAAAGACAGCTTCAATGCCAGGGTACTCTACGCATTCCGACAGCATACAAGACTCATTTTCTATATTACAGACCATGAACTTCAACATTTCCTTGTAAGAATGGTGACTTTTAATAGCTGAAAGTAAGAGCTGTACATTATGATGATATAAGCATACACAATTAGAATGTGTACCAGCACTTCCCACTAGTACACAGAATTTTGGCCTAAGCTTCACAAATGTACACACCTATATTTTGTTTGGGTATTTTGTCTTAAAAGCTGCATACAGTTCTTTCAATTCACACAAAATTAATATTTTCTGGATGTTTGCTCCAGTTGACACTTGAACTGACCTGCAGTCTTTTTCCCCAGGCATTATTACTGTACTGTAGTCGTCATTTTGGTAAAACTTTTGTACTTTGTTTCTATCTTTGGAAGAACTCCTTGTTTTATTTACAAAAGCACGTGTTTTAAGAGCTACACCAAATTCTTTCTGGGTTTTGGCATATGTGTAAGGTGTATAGTTCATGAAACCATGGTGTGTTTTGTTTGGCAATAAAGTTTCCATGTAAAAAAATGAAACTTTTGGAACTCCCCGCGTATTTACCTTTTCTTGAATAGTGTCTGCAGTTTTCATTAGCTCCTACAGTTTTTTCACTAATTCTTCATAATGCTTACATAATTTGAATTGTATCTTAAAATGGTTTTCAGTATCAGTTGAAATCTCTAGGTTAAATTATTTATTCAGTTTACAAGTGACTGTTTATGTAATTTTTTTTATAATTTTTATAATAGCAGATGATTCTGCATCTGTCAACAATTTTTGAACATTAACTGGAGATACAGCAATAGCATTGCATGCTTTGTGCACAAAATCACCTGCTGGCTCATAGATATCACTGTCATCATGTGATTCACTTTGTTATATTTTGCACAAACATTTGCAATACATTTACCAGGAATAAGATTCAGTTTGGGATTCTTACATGCATAAATCTAAAATTATAACTTACATTGCCTTTGAAATAAACTTCTTGTGTACAGGAAATTAGTCGGTCACAGCATGAATTTTGATACAAAAGGACGAATTTTCTGTAAATAAATTGTCTCATGAGCAGGCAGTTTTTATATTATCACTGGCAGTTCTTGTACGAAGAAAGTTCTTGTCACTGGGACTAACCTCCAAAATATTAGCTATGGTAGAAGATCTGCTATAACTTAAAATTTTATGTGGTTCATTCCTGAAAACACCTACTCAACACTCCCTTTTGTTTTTCCCACATACCTAATAAAAGATAAACACTATGTAAAAAATTGATGTAAACTAGTGTTGTGTCAATGGACACCATTAGTGTGACGTCACACGATGATTCCAGTTCCAAGCAAGCCCTCTGGGCCTATGCTAAATAATGATATAATTTTTTGCTCTTCGTAAAAATCAAGTATTAGAGAAAGTGAGTGAATTCTATTGTTTTCAGAATTAATTTATTTAAAAGCAGTTACGAACAAAGTCTAACAGATAATTTTGCAGCGTACTCGGAGTTATGTATGTGTAAATTGTGGCGAGGTTACTTAACGTAAAGGTAAATATGCATGTTGTCCTCGTTTGAATAGTAGAATTTATTTGCAGTTCAATGAAGTGTGTTACAAAAACAATAAATTTAGCATCTGATAACTAATCAAAACTACATTTATATTATTCGTTCTCATTCTTTAAATAAATCCATCATTATGTTTTGTCATTTGTATGCTGTGTTACGATTTTGTCCAAAAGTGTTTTGCGCATTAGGTGCCTTTCCCTAGGCAATTTGCGAAGAAATTTTAAAACAATAGTAATATGGGATTTGGGCCAAAATCGTATTGGTTTGTGACGATTGACATAATTTGTCGTTACTAGTCAAGTTTTAAGGTTACCCCACAAGGTGTGCAGAATACTAAGTATGAACACGTCAGCACCACATAAGTGCAGAAAGACAGTAATTAAATGTACAGAATGCTGCGTGAGAAATAGGATAGTAAAATGAGCAGTTTTACTGTTTTTATGATAGGCCTAGTTTAATATGTTGCTTAATCTTTCCCCCAAAGGATATTTTATAGTTACGACTTAATTTTATGAAAATATGCCAGTAGGCAAGGCAATCAAGGTTGGAGAAATTGTGGGGTAGGGAACAAAACATTTTGGGCAGGAGTACAGGAAATGGTAATGGAGGAGTATTGGCAATTATAGGGCAGAGGCAGTGAAAACTGTAGGGTAGCAGAAGTACAGAAAATTGTAGGGTAGGTATGCAGAAAATGTTAGGGTAGCACAATTAAAAATGTGTAGCAGAGACTAAATAAATAAATGCTCACAACTGTGCTGCCGCACAGTGGAGAGATCACACGTTCCCACCTCTAGAAAACCCTCTTCATAACATCTCTGAACCTACCAACCCCCTTTACCGTCACCATGTCATTCTGCAAAACATTCCACTCCTTCGCTGACCTCACAAGCATTGACTGCCTACCCCGCTCCATTCTCCTCCACACCCTCTGTCTTCTGGCTGCTGCTTCTTCTCCCTCTATACCCTCCCTTAGTTAGGTGACAATGTAACCCTCTCCATCCTCCCTCTTCATTCACAATCCTTTACATCCTGACCAGTCTTTCAACTCTCCTTCTGTACATTGAAGTACTCCATCCCAATTCCTTTATCATTACAGATGGCCTATAATTTCCTTCCTGCTCTCCATCCTGCCCATCTTCTCCACCTACCCTTCACCCATCTCACAGCCCGTCTCTGCACCTTTTCCATTTCCTTCACTTCCAACCTCCCCGTACAGGTCCCATACTGCAGTGGCATACTCCAGCATAGGCCGTACCATTGTACAGTATGCCTTTTCCTTCAACTCAGAGCTAGCCTCATTCAGTACCCTTCCCAGCAAACCTAAAGCTCTTCTCCCCTTCGTAACCTCCCTTTCCGCTCGTTTTGTCCACCCAAGGTAACTTTGCTGGACAACCCTAGATATAGTCTGTCTCATGTAACTTTTCCATATTTTGACATTTCTCTTCTTAGAAATATATGTGGTAGTTCCATTGTTTGGAGCTTTAAACCTACCTGGCTTCCTGGAAAAGCAAGGCTTCTGCAATCCTGTTTACAGACACAATTCTCAGAAGTAAACTGTCAAAATATGGAATTCTTTCATGAGATAGACTATACTTATATTGTGTGGTATCTTATATCTATTGCCCATCCCATCTGTAAATGACTCTGCTTAGTAAACCTGACTAACTTAGACTTGCTAACATTGATCTTCATCTGGTTTTCCACAGTCCAAAAACACATCCTGTCAATGTCTGCCTGCAAGTTGACCCCACTGCCCACCAATGAGTATAAAACACAGTCATCTGCAAACAATCTTATTTTGCCACTAATCTCCATAACCATACCATTCGCCATACAGTAATGGTGAACAATACTGGACCGAGCACACTTCCCTGTGGCATCACCTCGCTGTCCGCTGTCAGTTACACTCTTCCTTTCACCCTCCGCCTCCGTCCTTGTCAGCAGTCCCCAATCCATTTACATTTCATTTTGTCTATTTGTCTCACTATTCTGGTTCTCCTCTGCTTCAAACACTGACAAGTACTGAGCCTGCAGTATGTCAGCAATGTTGGGATCCCTTCCCCAACCCCCTTTACCTTATTCAGACATTAAAAATTAACATGAGGCAGAGTTATTGTGCAGAAAAGTTTAGGGTATAAGCACATAATTGTACAGTAGGGACACAGGAAATGTGAGGAAGAAATATTAAAAATTATGGGGCAGAGGTTGGAACCAGGACATTTTGTTAACAATATGGTAGTTGTGGAAAAGCAGGATGGCTCAGTACGAATATACTTAAGATCCAGCAGATGTAAACAATATATTTCAGTTTAAACCTCATCTCATTTCAACTGTTTGAAATAAAAATAATGTCATAAAACCGAGTTTTCTGTGTTAGATGTATGTTATGGATTCTATCATATTGAGTTATATGAGGAATCTAGGATTTTGATGTGTTTTCCTACTCCATTTGGAGTGAATATATTTACTAGATTAAGATTTTTTTAGTTGAATCAGCCCCTGAAAAGTGTCAGGCCATAAACGAGGGAATAATTTCTTATACTCCTAATGTCCAGGTATACTTCGATGAAATAATCATGAATGGTGATACAGATCAGTGACATGATGTAACTTTGGAAGCATTTATGGCCAGTGCTAAAGTTGTTTATGCGAAAGGCAATATTAAAGATGAGTTCCAATGCAAACAAACCCAGGTGCATTGTGATGGCCAAATATTTTCAAAAGAAGACTGTCCCGACAGAATCAAGGGATTACTTTAGGTAGCATCTTCTACATCAAATACATATTTTGAACGAGTAATGGGGTTATTCACTAACATTAGAAATTTTGTTCCACATTTTTATCGCTGGCTGTCCCTCTCTGTAAATTATAGAAAAATAATGTTCTCTGGTTCTGAACATTTGCTCATCAGCAGACTTTTGATACCCAAAAATCCAAGATTACTAGTGTGACAACTTTGATAAAATTGATTCTGGTGAACACATTGTTATTCAGGCATATGCCTCAAAATTAGCATTAGACTGTGCATTATCTCAGGAGGGTAAGGTAATGGCTTATGGTTAATTCAGTTAAACAAACGGTGAACTTAAATACTCTAAGACAAAGAATGAGCTGTTGGCCATTTTATTCAAATTAAATAAATTCTAAAATTGGTACATGGATAGCCAGTGTCTACACAAACTGTCCACTAGCCTTTGGCAGCAGTAATGGGAAAGGCACACCATAAGTTTGTGTATTTCACAGAAGAGCAACGTGCTTACTACCTGGCAGAAGTGTTGAGAGGACCTGCTATTAGTATACTCCAATCTCTACCTGAACGACATCGCCTGGAGAATTCTACTTAAGTCTCTGCCCTGGAGCTGCGCTTCGGGGACCACTATTTGCTACATGCCCATCATGCCCAACTTCGAGCCGCAGCCAGCGACCTGGGGAGTCACTTCAGGAACTATTGCAGGACATAGTGGGACTAGCCCATCTGTCCCTCGAGGGGTGTCCAGAGGAGGCGCGAGATGTGCTTCCCATTGGGTTCTTCATTGATGTCATTGCTGATATTCAGGTATGACAAACAGTACGCCTGGCAGCACCTCACACCATGTAAGATGCTCTATCCCTTGCACTGGAAGTTGAGTCAGTGCGGCAGGTCCCAGCGAATAAGCATGCGGTGCGAGCAGCAAAAGTAACAAGCGACGAAGAGGGAAACAACATCGAGAATACCCTGAAGGAAATGAAAACAACAATCAGTGTCATTTCCAGCAGAAATGATGCTTTAGAGCACCGGCCTCGACCAGGAAAGCGGCCAGAGTGCTGGGAGTGTGAACATCTGAGAGCCCAGTGCCGACAGTATCAGCGAAGAGACCAGGACCGAGAGCCAGGTGAGACCAACCAATTTGTTTAAAAATTCGGGAAACCTGTAAACACCAGTCTTGAGGGGCGAAGGTCGGTGATTGCTGGAGATAAGGCCCCACAACTCTTTCGAGTACGTTCGGAGAAACATGAAGTTGATGCATTGCTGGCAGAGGGCAGCCTGGAAGATGTACCCTGTCAGATCGTTGTAGATACAGGGGCGACCATTACTGTCATCAGGCCAGACATCATAGAGCCAGTTCCCCAGCAATCTCAAGATCGAAACATCGGACAGTGCCTGTTAACAACTGTAACTGGTGAGACAACACCAGTGAAAGGGAAGATGAATGAGCAACTAAAATTGGGTGAACTCGAATTAGAACACGAGGTCTACATAGTGAATATTGCAGATGTATATTTACAGGGACTAGATGCTCTGCGCAAAATAGGATGCTGCATTGACACTCGACTGGGGGTCTTGAAGGTAGGTGAAACATAGTTGGCACTGATACCACAACTGGAACTATTATCATCAATCAGCTGCACAGTAGTTTGTTGTCAGACCACTGTGTTGCCAGCTTCTAGTGAAATTGTGATACCAGGGCACTGTGAAGGAAAATGTGTTAGGCGCTTAGGGTTAATCGAGCCTATGAGAAGAGGGATTAACCTCCCTGATAATGGAGTACTTATAGCAATAACTTTGGTTTCATCAAGATCACATAATCTTCCTACTTACTGACAAGAAAATTCTACTTGCGGAGGGGGCCATATTGGATTGTGTAAGTGGGTTTCCCAGATAAACTCACCTGGATCTAAGGTCTTAAGGGAGGACCTTGTAAAGCATACTCTGCCAGAACCACTTACAGAACTCGTAGAGAGGACAAAGGAAAACCTGGACTGCAGACAAGAGAAGGCTGTTGCAGAACTCTTAATGAAGAATCAAAATGCCTTTTCACATGGTTCACATGATCTTGGTAGGACGTCTGTGGTATGCCACCATATTGATACAGGTGAGGCCACCTCTGTCAAGCAACCCCCTCGATGTCTTCCTCTTGCTTCACATATGGTGGTTGATGACATTTTGAAGGAAATGAAGGATCTATTCAAGGTAATGTCTTTTGGACTATGCAATGCTCCAGCAACATTTGAACGATTTTTGGAAAGAGTGCTATCTTTGGATATTGTCAAATTTCTTTAGATGACATTGTTGTTACAAGGTAGACAATCGAAGAACACCCCAACACGTCTTGATTCAGTGCTTCAGAGGATAACAGCAGCTAATTTGAAGTTAGTTCCCAAAAAGTGTAATCTGTTCCAAAGGAAACTGACATTTTTGGGACATGTAGCATCGACTGAAAGTTTATAAACAGATCCAGAGAAGACAAAAGCAATTAGAGATTGGCGCGGCCAACTGATCGGATACAAGTAAGAAGTTTCCTTCGACTGTGTGCTTATTATCGGCGGTTGGTGCATGGATTTACCACAATAGCAAAGCCATTTTACGAGTTAACTGAGGCTAAAAGAACATTTTTCTGGACCCCCGAATGTGAATCCTTATTCAGAAAATTAAAGGAAATTTTGGTTTCACCTCCTGTCCTAGGTTATCCTAGCAGTGATGGTGAGATCATTTTAGACACAGATGTGAGAGATGTGGGAATGGTGCTGTGTTGTAACAGATCCAGGATGGGAAAGAGAGGCAATTAGAGAATTTCAGCAAAGTGTTACATAAGCCCGAAATAAATTACTGTGTAACTCGCAGGGAGCTCCTGGCAATGGCCAAATCTATTTCACATTTTCACCATATATGGAAGGCATTTTATTCTACTAACAGATAATGCATCGTTACATTGGTTACTGACTTCAAAAACCCAGGAGGACAGATAGCTAGGTGGATTCAGCACCTCCAAGAGTATTGTTTTGAAATACAGCACAGACCTGGGCGCTTGAACAACAATCGTGAAACACTGTCCAGGAGGCCATGCGAGCCAATGTACTTTCATTGTGATTGCCAAAAAGGGAAGACTGGGAAGACACCGACTGCATGGAGAACAAGAATCCAAGAGTTCACAACTGACAATGAACATTTTCCCTGGAGTGTTGAAAAGATTGGCAAAGATCAGAGAAAGGACCCTGCTCTTAGGCCAATACTAGAATGGAAGGGAAAAGGCCAGCACCCAGAGTGGGCTGGGTTATCTTGGCAAAGTACTACAACTAAGGCGTACTGGGCACAATGAGATTCGCTAGCTCTGAGAAATGGTGTACTGTACCGGAACTGGGAAAGTGCATATGGCAAAAAAACATGCCTACATCTGGTACTCCCAGAAATTAGAGTTCCAGAGGTACTGAAGGAACGTCATAGTTCAGTAGCTGGAGGGTATTTGGAACTAATAAGTCTCTCAACAGAGTTAGATTGTGATACTATTGGCTACATTGCAGGGATGATGTCGAGACATGGTGCAGAACATTTTATGCTTGTAGAGCAATAAAGGGACCAAGAACTAGAGGACGTGATCATCTTCAGAAGTACATTGTTGAAGTCCAATTCGAAAGATGGCAGTAGATATTTAGGGTCCCTTGCCAGTGACTGAGATGAAGAATCTGTACCTACTGGTTACTCAAGACTACTTCACCAAGTGGCCTGAAGTCATACCAATACCTAACCAAGAGGCTAGTACTGTGGCCGATGCTTTAGCAGAGCATGTATTCTTAAGGGCGTGGTTACCTCAGTTTTCAACGTATTTTTTTTAATTTTTATATTTGTACAAGATATTTTTTTCTTATTTTAGACATAAATCTTGATTAATTCTTCTTCTTAGGAAATTTGTGTATCTCTCGTAATTTTTGCGTAATGAGTCATAAACGTCAAAATTTGCACTTTATGGTTTTATGTACGCCACTAAAACCAACTGGCAAACCAAACCGAAAAAATTCACAGTGTATAACAATATTATTGGCTATGGTTTGACATGCATAAATAAAAAAATTAAAACATTTGTATTTAATAAAAAAATTCTGGATTTTAAAATAAAAATTTAGAAAATGCAACATTTTTTTTAAAAATATAACAATATATTTATTTTTGTTTTTGTATACGTCAAATCATAGCCTACATCATTGTTTTACACTGTGAATTTTTTCAGTTTGGTTTGTCAGTTGGTTTTAGTGACGTACATAAAAAAGTAAAGTGCAAATTTTGACGTTTATGACTCACTATGCAAAAACTATGAGAGATACACAAATTTCCTAAGAGGCAGATTTAATGACAGTTTATGTCTAAAGTAAGAAAAAAATATAAAAATAAAATAATATTTTGAAAACTGAGGTGGACCGTGTCCCCTAAGGTTCTCCAAACCTCCAACTTCACTCCGACAAGGGTCGTAACTTTGAAGCCATGTTATTCCAGGTGGTGACCAAAATTCTGGGAATGAAGAAGAGATGGACTACTCCTTTGCATCCTCAGTCGGATGGGATGGTCAAGCGGCTAAACAGTACCTTGGAACAGTATATGTCCATTTTTGTTGCAGACAATCAAAAGGATTGGGACTTCTAGGTGCCCCTCCCTGTTCCTCCTTGCATATCGGTCAGCTGTCCATGAATCCCCAAGGGTAACATCTTCGAACATGCTGTTAGGGTGAGAGCTGCGCCTTCCATGTGATCTACTGTTTGGGAGGCCAGCAGAAGAAGAGGAGCCTGCTTCACAGACAGTGTATGCTGATAAACTGCAACGGAAATTGGGCACAGTCCACGACTTTGCTCAGCAATATTTAAGGGCGCCGGGCGGAACCGTGAGAATTTATGCCCAGCGTCAACGGACGTATGTGGTTTGGTTGTAGCTGGTGGCAGTGTTCCTAACTACGGGTATGAATTCCTTCCCCTCTGTTTCTCCCCACAAACAGATGAGCTGACGAAAGTAGTGGGAGGAGTAGAGAGGAAGATAGCTAGTGAAGGTCATATCGCTCCTTACGTTTCAAACTCCATCTGCCCAAAGAGATAACACCCGTCGTTACAGATTATCAAGTTACCAGCTTTACTATACAAACTTGGCGTAGTGAGTGCAGTAAAAATATTCAACTTTTCGATGACAACACAAACAAAAACATTTGTAAGGTCTACTTAACAATTAACTAATTACGTGTTAAATAAAAACAGTTACATATTATTCTAATAATTTTGAAGTGTTTTTCAGTATCTACAGCTGAAACAGTACATTTTTTAAAGTTCATATCTAGGTTGGCTGCATTTGAAAAATGACTAATTGCAACACGCCGCAACGCGGTTTGAGCGCAGGTAGATAAGAACCTCGACAGTATAAGGTAATGGTTTTGGTCTACAAAGTTTAACATAACATATGATCGCAAATTAAAAGGTAATAATTTTAGATCTATTGGCGATAATACAGCATGATGTCTAAATCCTATACATATTGCTCGATGTAGCAATAATCCAAATGAATATATATTTATGATATATTTATATATAATTAAAAAACATTTACATTAGCACAGTATAATATACTTTAAATAATAGTTCAATCTCAAACAGACAATATACAAATACACAAAATGAAAAACTTAAAGATCATAAAACCATAACAAATTAATTGTGCGTATTGTTGGATTCATTAAAGCACTTTCAGTTTGCATTATGGAATTCAGCGCTAATAACACATTATCTACCCTATTATTTTCAAAGTATCCGAACATAGCAAAAAAATCTAAATTCAAAACATAGTTAATGCCTTGAAAAACCAGTGTACATATATAATTTTATGTTCAACATGTTTACACTATTAAGTGCCGGTTTCACAAACTATTGAACCGAATGCTTCGAAATCACAGAATTTCGGTGACTCTAAATATGTTAATCTTGGTTCGTATACTGTTGTTGAGGTTATGCACAGCGTAAGGGGAACACGATTCATAAAAAAATTATGTATGGGATTGCTTACTGCCAAAAATACTTTAAACGTAGAATGTTTTAAATTTAAATTTAAATGCCTTTAAACCACTATATTTCTATTTAAATAATAAACATTTTTGTTTAAGATAGTCACATTGTACTGCACATAGCATTAGGCCAATATTAATGTTACTTGCTGTTGTCATATAGCATAAAAGACGTTTATAAATCATGAAAGATTGTTTTGGTTGTCAAAACAGACAATGGATGGCGAAAAATGGAATTCACCGAACAGTAATACACTATTCTACAATTAAATTATATATTCGTTAGCTTTTGGCTTATGTATATAATTAAAATATTTCTTTAATTAAACTGTAAATCATGAAAGTAAATGACAATACAACATTTATTATGCGTTATATTTTTTTTCAATAACGCACATTTAAAAGTTAGCTACATAATGAATTCCTACATAGTAATACAATATTTATATCGTGGGTTGGGGTGAAATTGTTAATTTAACATTTAAAAAATTATTGCTACACTAAATCGCACTTGCTATGCTAAAATAACTATTTACACTTTCTGCTATCGTAAATAATTTCCTTTGACGAATACTGTAGTCTCAGCATTTCAGTGGCATAGCTAGGATTTGCGAAACGAAAAAAAAAAGGGGGGGGGGAGTTGACTTAGGAATTTTATGAAGGGACACCAACCATTCCATACAAGGGGGTGGGTCCAGACGCCGTCCCCCGGTAATTTTTTTGGCAGTTTTTAGCAGGTTTCTTAATTAAATGTTGTACTAAATGTTGAATATTCTACAGGTAAAATGTTATTATTTTTTAATGTGAAATTTGACCAATTTTTTGTTGCTAAATGAGACGAATTTAATAAGGAATACAAAGCATAACTTAAGTGGGAGGGTAGTGCTATTTTGGCACTTTTCGCAATGAAAAACTACTTTGGCTAGAAAAAAAGTGGTGATCATTATAAAGAAACACTGACCATGTACTTTTAGGAGTGGGAGGGAGGGGGAGGGAGTCCTCCACGAAAAATTTTGAATTTGAAGGAGCAAGATAGTTCTATTTTTGCAGTTTTCGTAACGAAACGTAGCATTTTCTACCAGGAATAATGTAACTAATTTTTTATGTGAAATTTAAAAACATTTTGTTTAAAAATGGGGGGTTACAACCCTCAAAACTCCCATATTCCTATGCTTGAACCCAATGGCGGTTCGTTCTTTAGAATGAATGATCTCAAGATCACATTTAATCCTAGATCACATGTGGTGGTACTAGCCTCCCCAGTCACCTCAAAAAAGTACGCTATTCAGTTTTCGTCTTATCTTACCACGGCATCACGTGCGGTAGAGCGAGATCTCTCATTTCTCAGGGTTCAGTGGTGGGTCCGAAAGCGTGCAAGTGTTCACTTAAATAAAAGAGTCATTTTTTTATTATTTAAAAGAATGGCATTTTATAATGCA
>PNEQ01112027.1:7388-33600 GCA_003012365.1 Medauroidea extradentata
CTCAATGGAGAGTGGGGGGGGGGGGAGTTTTCTCCACACTCTACTGCGTCACCGCTGTCTGCGCTACCGTAAAATCCACCAGAATAGAGAAGAAAGAAAATAAATAACATAACTAGTAGCCCTTAGAATTAATTGGCTGTGCTGCTTGGTAATTGCTAGAGATGGTAAAATTTAGCGAATTCAATGACCAGCATATTAGAATCAAATATCCTATGCATACTCAAGTCCCGACCATTTGTCCACTAGCTGCTACTCAGTGGAACAGAATACAATGAACGAATAGACAGGGCTTGAGTATGCATAGGATTTTTGATTCTAACACGCAGGTCACTGAATTCGCAAAATATCACCATCTCTAGTAATTGGTAATTTATAAGTCATTAAATAACATAATAGTTATATTAGACTTCGTTAAAGTGATACAAAGTGATAATGCAATCATGATATTATTTAAGTCAATAGTATCTTATATAGACCGTCAAATTACAATGAACATCAACATACATATGTGTAAAACAAATTGAAATGAATAGAACATACATAATAATATCAAAATACAATTATTATTCTTCCAACGAGTGAGTGAGTGAGATATTTTGGTCAGCGCTCAACATCGAGGTCTGTAAGCGTTGGTAAGGTTAACTTTACTACAGGTTAGAAAGATCTTTTTTAAAGTTTGTCACAGGGAAAATTTCTGCCGCTTGAGCGCTGGTATCGGTAATAGATGCAAACTGACGAACCGCAGAGCTTTCTTAAATTTTAAGTTACATTAAGTTGTTAATTTAAAAATCGACATTGGTTTATCTTGTCTATTTAAATTTAATTTTACTACTGATTCGTATTTTTCTGGTCCCTTAGCGATATCAGTGAAACTAGCGGCAGAAATTATCCCTTTGCCAAACTCCCCCATAAGAAAACACATTTTCTTTCTAACCTGCAGTATAATTAACCTTGGCGCTGGTGAGGCGTGACATGAGGTGATTATGGAGCAGCGCCGGAATGAAGGGGCGGGGGAAACGGGAGATCCTCGAGAAAGCTAGCCGATCAGCGGCTTCGTCCGACATGATTCCTACATACGAAAATTAGGGGACAGATCCCGCCGGGAATCGAACCCGGATCGCATTGGTGGGAGGCGAACTGTCCGACCATTTTTTTAATAAAATGTTTGGTGCAGTGTTGATGCGGAAGCTTCCGCATCAAAACTGCACCAAACATTCCCCCCTTTAATGTGACTTAATTCGAGTGACCCCAGTATGTTTCGTGAGACAATTTGTATAGTGACAATTTTTGAGACACACAAATTAACACCCAGCCAGACCTGGGAATCGAATCCAGAACCCCCCGCACCAAAGCCGGCCACTCAACCAACTGAACCACGGGGGGTCAGCACCACTCGGCCACAGCGGCCCCTTCCGCCATCGACAAATACGTCAACCACTTTGTACTACCCGGACAACTTCCAAACAAGTAAAACATATACACGCAAACCCGATTAGAAAATTAAATGTTTTTATCATTTTAATGTCATCAGAGGAGTTAATCTCATTTATAGATTTTACGTGCACACACGCAAACATGGTTCCATCTTAACAGGGTTTTCCAAAAAAAAACTCTGTAAGTCTCCGCAGGGTGGTTTGTTACCCATGATTATCTTTCTCAGAGTTTTATAATAGACACATACTAATTTTATGTGCTTGTGATTCAGATTGATATCCGTTTTGCGTATGTACTTATCTGTGTATGTATGGGGTATTCTAATTTGTGTATGTACACATACATATCATGGTTCTAACTTAAGTGTTTAGTAATTTTTTATTTTTATTTTTAACCATGTAATGTATTATTTACGTAGTAATCATGTGTAAAGGGGCCCAGTGTAAGACAAGACATCAGTGCCTTAACTGCGCCTTAAAGACGTAGTAAATAGATAAATGAAAATAATTTTATTGTATGTTCACAGCGGCAGTAACATCTACATCACGTACTGGAGGGAATGCATTAAAATCCTTGCGTTTGTATTTTGTACCTGTTTATTCCATGACCTATTTTACCTTCGTGTACGTTTTATTTGACAAAATTTGTTGCTTTTTTCGCTCTTAGGGCACCGTTCCGTTTATTAGTATTGTTTCTCGGCACACTCCAAGACTCCTGCGGCATATTGTAGTTCCACTGCTGTATACTTACAGCAATTGATGCCATGCGGTCAAGTCATCACTGCTTAGCGATACTCCAGCACCTTAACCTTAATTCGTAATATGACATCTTTCTACCATTATCCGGTGTTGAGGTAGATTGCTATCACAATAGCGAATCAGAAGTACATTGTTATGTATTAGACGTTTTTGTTCTCGTTTTTGCCACCCTGACACACATACTTATAAATTAATTTTAAGTTTTTATTTTTTATTGTGTATAACAAAAAGTAAAAAAAGTCACATTTCTGCCCTTAGAATAAGTACAAATTTGCTTTCCAGAAAGATGATCTATTTCATACCGTTCTTTCAGTACTGTTTAATCTCATGTAACACCGTTGTAATATTCTGGCACTCTTTATGTGCCCATAGCAAATATTTTTTTAAGTCAATAACTTTTTTCTAGGTGGCAGTGTTTGCATAAGTTGTTATTCTTAAAATATGTAATTATATAATATGTTTCATAAGGTTATGTTCCATATAAACTAAACCATTGAAACTACAGAGTTCCCAACCATGTAAGAAAATATTTAACCTATAGATATCATCGACTAATTTATGTAATTGCGATTAATTTCGAATTCGATGTAATGTTACCGTTAATTTTGTTTTCAAAAATTAAAAAAAAAAGTGTAAAATTGTTTTCTGACGTATTGAGATATATGAAAACCGCAAAAGTTATTCAAAAAGTGCGAAGTTTGTTACTTCCGAGAGTATTGTCACAAGTTTTAAATAGAAAGTGTATAGAATAAAAACTTGTTAATATTTTTAAATAATTTTTTGGGAGACCCACAGAGCAAACATTTAACTGTATTTGCCCGTTACTTGCTTTTCTAAATTTTGTTATTTTAAATTTTTAAGCAATTTTTCAATTAATTGAATTTAATCAGTACTGGCAGTTCGATGATACTATGATTTATTCTTTCCAGGCAGCTTTCGGTCTGTCAACTGACCTGTGATATATTTTCACCTCCCCAATTGTCAAGCCGAGAGAAACTTTTTCTCTCGCTTCCTCGCAGCTGGCATTCTATTCCACCACGACATGCTACAGCAGTGCAATATTATCACCTTACGTGAAACATCTGCGTGCCTTCTTCGCCGTTTCTTACTGGACTCACAACAGCACGACAGATGCGACGCGAATGGCGCGAAGCGACTCTTAAAATTCTCGTTATTGTGTACAGTGGCTTTGCAGCTACTCGACAAAAAAAAAACGATTACATGTAAATATTTCCTTGTCATTACATACTAATCTTTTGTACGATAGCCATTGATGTTTCCATTTTTTTTATTTCTTGATATGAATTACATAACCACTTGCATTCCGCTATGAAATACAGACACAATTACTCGTTTGAGTAAATATATTCGCTTATTAGAACTATCTAAAATATCTTACAAAATAAACTGAACGCTGTTTACTACCAACATAAAGAGTTTCACTAATTTTTAGGCACTAATTTAAAATCCGTTTGAGGTTTTTTACGTTCGCGACGCGAATAAATAAAAAATAACATTTTATTCAGAAATCGCGTCGCGTGTGAGATCCTCGTCGCGCTCATGTCACAGAAATCTCGACCTGAATGGCTGACGAGTTATGCTGACGAGTTATTTTATTCGCGTCGCCCTTGCGGCGTCGCGTCTGTCGCGCTGTTGTGATTCCGGCATATGACAACGCCGTTCGCTCTATCTCACTTCAACACCGAGACGCCTGACGACAGCGTTTTCATAGCGTTTTTTTTATTGCTTTTGACTTTTGGTGCGTTGATTAAAATGTAACCTCGTGACGGTGTTTGTTCGCAAGTTCCTTCTCGTTTGGTTTCTTTATATCCGTTAATTACCCGTAAGTTCCTGCTCGCACTATGTAATGGTACCACGACATAACGCAATGCAAAGCCAAGAATTAATTATTAATATAATTGTCATTCACTCTGCCTTAAATTTACTTTACTTTCATTGCAGTAGTTATTCTGGTTAATGATTTATTGTAAATATTTGCGGGTTAGGGTGGGACATCAGTTGCCAAGTTGGATTATTTTATTTATCGCTTTTTTTTACAATCTGAGAAGCAAATTGTAAAATGTGAGATTATAGCGTGAGTTATCTTGCGCTATAGTACAAGCACCCCAGTTGAACTTTTAACGTATATCCAGGCCGCAAACAGTCACCCAAAACAAAGAATATAAAACAATTTGTTTGACTGACTGCGGCTTTAACATAGGCCTACGTTAAAAGTTCAACTGCGATGTTTGTACTGTAGCACAAAATGCATAGAATTCACTCTATAATCTCAAAATTGACACTTTTCTTCTCAGAATTTAAAAAAGTCAACTAATTAAATAATCCAATATGGCGACTGATGTCCCACCTTAAGAGCAGTCAATTGCAGCAGCCGTATATGCATGTATACGTACACACACATACACACACCAACACACACACACCTATATATAAACTGTTTCGTCTTGTTTTCTTGTTTTCCAGCACGATAGTTAATTTATATTAAAAAAAGGTAGCAGTAATGGTTTAACATTTCTGAACATAATACACGAACGTGGTACAAAAATGAATACGTTACTTCTGCTCAACTCTTCGAGTTTACTTCTTTTCTGGCGATCCATGTTAGATTATTGTAAAGTATTTGATTTTGGCAAGAAGTATTAATTATTTTACACGGAAATTAGTTTCAACCCATTCACTTAATCTCTCTACGCACGTGCGTTTCTACTATTAAAAAATATGTTTTATTATTGTACCTTAATATTTGGTGTATTGTTAGTATTAGTATTTACAGTTTGTGTTTTATTGGGTTACTTTATGACGCGGTGTTTAATAAGAAATTCAGACACTAAAAAAAATTAACCCTATCAACTTTTTAATCAATAGTTACTTGACATTTAAAATTGTTTTGTTTCTTTTTCACTTTTTTTTAAAGAAAAAAGTTTCATTTCCTTCAGTTAAATTATTTTATTCTCATTTCTTTTTCGCACACGTATTTTCGTTTCCAGTGAAACTTCTCCTATGAAACATCGGTTCAGTGCTTTGAAGAAACTAGCTGTTTTTCTTTCACGTGTCTTGACAATGTTGATTTTCGTTCTATCCTATATTTTCATTGTTTATAGAGCTGTCGTGTTATTTTAGTTCTCCTAAGTTCTCAGCTTTATTATGAGAGCTTGGCACGATGCAGTTCTCAGTAGTTGTATTTAAGAATTTCAGTAAAGAACTCGATGTAGCACTCAAACTATTTCATCATTATTTTAATAAATATTCAGCTAGGCCAATATTTCGGTTTTCACATTTATGCGCGGATCGAAATCTTTACGGTCTTAGGTCTCTCAAAAAGATTTATTTTTCCTCGCTTTTATAATTGTAGTTCTGATCTATTTTTGGCGTTGCCGTGTGGTAGAACAATTCGTAGTAGTCTCATCCTTCAACAAAAGGGGCAATAATTATATCCTTCCGCGTATTGGGGAAAGATGAATTTTCACTCCAGCCACTATCCTGTTCATGAACTTTATCCCTTATATCAAGGTGACTTTTAAAATGAAAATGTTTGGTCTGCAACATGAAGGTGCGCTTAGAATAGAGCCTGAATAAATGTATTTTTTAATTTTCAGTTACATTGTATCCGTAAGTATTCTCCGAAGAACGTTCGCTAAAATTTATTTTCTTGTAATATGTACAAGGAATTTCTTCCTTTCATGTGTATAGAAACAATGAATTTCTGTTAAAAGTATCAATTTGTACAGTTACAAGCCTTTCCTTTGTAAAAAATACTTAGCAAATTTTGTGGGTAGTTAAAATAACGTGTTTGTCAGTTACGATATAGTGAAGATGCATATATGTCATACGTTATACACGTTTCTGAAAAATAAACATTTTTATGAACAAAGTTCAATAAAATAAAAATGTTTGATACACAAAAAAAAAAAAAAGCAAGCGAATGTCATGCAAGCTCAGTTGACTAACCCAGACAGCAGAAAAAACTTGCTACAAGCTTGTAGCAAGCTTGCCAATGCAAGCCAGTAACATTGCAGCAAGCATGAAATGCAAGCCAATAAACTTGATATAAGATTGCTGAAAGTTGCCTAGTTTACACATTTCTAACTTGCTGCAAGCTTGACTTGCAAGACTGCTGCAAGCTTAATTTGCCAGCCTGAAGAATAAATCAAAATTTAATTTTCTGCAATATTATCACTATAATTCAAATTTACATCGACTTGTGATGTTAATTACTAAACATTAAATTTCGGCTCCTGTGCCGAGATTGGAACCACTGACCTCTTGCTTTCAAAGCAGGTATGCTAACCACTGGACTATTGCGAATACTTAAAAGTGGTGTAGTAGTGAGAGTCGGTTGTAAGATAACAAACTTTGTTATGTAAATGCTTATGTTTGTGAATGTACTAACAACGGTAAGGATATCAGTTTACTTGTAGTTGTACATAATATCGTAATAGTTGTTTTAGGTAGCATATGAAACAGTGTTACTTTTTAAAGCGCTTCTTCATTTACAAAGCTCGGTTTTAATCCCAAGTTCGATCATTATTGATGGCACAAAAAATATTTCATGAATTAAGATTGCTAAGGAAAATTTCAATGTAATATCAGCTTAGTATAGGGGACATGATGCTTGCAGCTTATCACATGCCCAGTCTTGCTGTAAGTGTAATTAAAGTCAAATACACCTTTGTCGCAAGCTTGGTTCAGGTTTGTAATAAGAGTTCTGAGCAAGCTTGCTATGGCAAGTTAAATTAAAGTGAAATATATATTTGCTGCAAGCTTGATTCAGGCTTGCAGCAAGTCTCGTGAGTAAGCTTACTATGGCAAGCCAAAATCAAGTGAAATGTAAGCTGGCAGCAGGCTTGCAGCAAGTCTGCTGCAAGTTGCCTAGTTGACACTTTTTTATAGTTTTGCAATCTTACATACTAAACATCATTTAAGGTTAACTTGTAAGCAATCAAGCTTAACACAAGCTTGCAAGAAGTTTAACTGCAAGCAATTTTTCTTAAATACACTTGCAGAAAGCTTGTCAAGCTAAATAATACCTACGCCAGCATAAAATTTTAAGTCAAATGCAAGGCTTGCAGTAAGCCTACCGAAGCAAGTTTATAACTGCAAGTCAAGTGCAAGGCTTTCAATAAGCTGACATGTTGTGTGGGAAGTGATTTTGTGCGTGGTTTACAAACAATTAAGGTTTTAGGTTTGATTATTTTTGCGTCTATTAATAAAGTTTTACTCTGAATAATTGCAAGTAAAAATAATTGCTTTAATGGGTACATTCTCGTTAAATTTGCTTTCGTAATCAGAAACAAATAAATAATTCTAATTTCGTTCTTTCCATTGTAAGTACAAATTCAAGGCTATATCTTGTAATCTTATAAACATAAAATTTGCATTTTTTTACAAGATTACCTTGTGTACCTTTACAAACAACTTCGATGGCAAGTGGGTTTCAGAAGGATTTTTCCTGTGAAAGTACAAACATTTTATAGAGCTTACGGTACGAACGTGGCACTACATGAGGATTTATAATAAATGTATTCTTCTAAAGCTAAATAACAAATTACTTACGACATAGTCATACTATTGTACAGTTCGCAGCCGTGAAAAACTCGAAATGATTTTTTTAGGAATTTAGAAACCTTTTTGAGCAGTGATAATATGAGAATTTACATTTGTTGTCGTATGTTAGTTGCGGGATAATATGACCAACATTATAACTTATACACAATAAATTTCAAAATAATAATAACAAATGTTTAACTACTATATGGAGAATGAGGGAGACTGAAATTGTTTAAAGTTTCACGCATTGTAGTTATTTCATTGTGCAGTCTCGTATTTTTCTTATGTATGTTTTTGAAGATCTCAGTTACCGATTAAAATGAGTGGCCTATCACAAGGTGCAAATGTTTTCCATAACAGGAGACAGGTTTGGGTGGTTAAAAGCGTCCTACCAAGCTTATCAAGGATCCTTTAATAGAATATCACAACCTTCAATGTGCACCGACGCAGTGTAACTAGAGAGGATGATATATCGCGAGAATGTTTTGTGCCAACATACCTTGAAAATTCTGCAGTTTATTGCAACATGTGTGTTTGGATGGTATACGCATGACACAATGTAGCTGTCTGCTGACCAATAGCAGGCATCAAATATTACAATTGAGTGTTTTTTATTGGCTCAGTGAAATAGCGTAACCGTTCAAAGCATAAGCGGAAGCCAGTAATATTTTGGTAAGCTGAACGTACGTTAAAACCCAGCAAAAAGGCAAGTTTTCGCACGATAAACCATCATCTTTAAGTATAACTAGGGACCTGAAAAATTCGCATTTTCTTTTGGACACAAGCAACAATTCAGAAAACTATAAGTTAGTGTCACTTTCTCAATTGGCTCTTGCTTTATTTGACTTCTCCTGGAGAGCGTTGAGCCAATAATAAATAAGCAAGTAAATGGTGGCCCTATCGTGTTATTTCGCCGTGTCAGTGCGCATCTGAACCGCTTCTGTCTGCTTGAGGACGTAGATATTCTCGGAGGCTAGCCTTCAGGTCGTTGAGCCCGCGAAATTATTATTCAGGTCTCTTAAGGCGGCCGCCTGCCTCATGCTTCAAAATGCGTTGCAGTGTGTTCGTAAACAGATTTTTTACGAAAGTGTTCCACGTGTGCCCAATGTGCCAACGTGCGAAAAGAAAACAAACATCAGGCAAGGTCGGAACCTCATTGTGAGGATGCCACGTTCATAAAAACACTGTTTCTAAGATCTCCAACATGGCTAAAAACGGCATTTTCAGACTTCCATACTTCAAAATGTACTAACCGGTTGTATGTGAAACTCAGATTGCGACCTGCACTGAACTTAGTTGCAGACTTTCCACCAATAAACTTATATGGTCATCGCTTAATGTCCCATAGTAACCGTTCGGCGGGAAGCTTGCACGCTAGTTCAGCGCTTGGCTCATTGAGGCGACGCGGCATTTGATGCGCGCTTCAAGGTCGACCTTACTGCTCCGTCGCTTTTGAGCCTCTCACGCGCGGGTAGGCGGCGCTATTAAGTATAACGCAGGAGCAGAGAAAGAAAAACTGATTTTCATTTGTTGCAAGAATAACACACCCTCGAGCGTGGCCCAGGGGGTGACAAGTGTCGGACATTGTTTTAACAATATCCTTGTTGATAAGTGCCGCCAAACTCTCTCACCTCACCTAAGGCAGCAAATATATATGTATGTTAGTGTCAAAATCTTAACGATAGAACCACTTTCCCGTGGACGGTAAGTATGCGGGTTGTCCAGAAGAAAAAAACCGCATAATAACCACACCTCGCGACTTCTGAACAAAACTGGAGACGAAAATGTTAGTGGCAAAATGTTGCATGATGATATTTTCACGTGCACAATGTGGCAACGTAGCACTGTACTTAGTCTCTCATTGCGATCCACAGATATGTCACTTATCTGACTACTACTGTTCTGACCTGCATATTATGGGTGCAGGTTAAAATACCGGGCAGTCTAAACGTGATTCTACGTTTACTCGACGTAACACACATAAAATAATACCTCAACGTGAACCTCAAAAGGGGACTAAGGGCGGATTGCTTAGTCATACGGAGAAAACTTTAAGGCCTCTCTGAGTGAACTGTGATAAATTTTCATTGCAGAGACGAAACGTGAGTTAAATCTAAGTATAAACTAAGAATTTCTTAAGGTGTCCTCAGACCTTCCTTAAGATTATTTCAAGCTGAAAATCGATCATGACGGCCATAAATAACAGTGAGTGAGAGATTTTGGTCAGCGCTTAACATCGCGGTCTTCAGCGCTGGTGAGGAGTGACATGAGGTGAGTACGAAGCGGCGCCGGAATGAAAGGGCGGGGGTAACGTGAGATCCCCGAGAAAACCCGCCGAACAGCGGCATCGTCCAGCACGATTTCCACATGCGAAAATCCGGGAACCGACCCCCGCCGGGAATCAAACCCGGATCGCCTTGGTGGGAGGCAAGAGGTCTGACCCCTCGACCACCGCGGCCCCTACCAGTCCAAACGTGATTCTATGTTTACTTGACGTAACAACACACATGAAGTTATACCTCGACGTGAACAGCAAGACGAGACTTAATTGTCTCTCTGTTGTCGCCGTACAACGTTTTGCCAATAACATTTTCGTCTCCAATTCAGCCCAGAAATCGCGGGGTGTGCCATAGTCATCTTTAGTATAAGGCCGCGGCCGTATATCTGGCAACCCGGGCAGGAAGGATAATTTTAACACTTCTTTTAGCTCTGCAAAGGCAATGGCAGTACCTGATTCGTTATTCTGCTCTACATACCGGCGAATCAGGGGAACCCACTATCTTTGGCGAGACAAAGAAGTGTTAAAATGACCCTTCCTGCCAGGGTTGCCAGATCTAAAGCCGCGGCCTTCCACTAAAGATGGCTTTGGGTGTGATCATTATTATACGGTTGATTCTGTACGTCCTAATTCCTATTATTTTGTGGGCCAGAGAGGGGAAGAGTCACGGCGCGGAGTGTACAACATCGTTGGCGACTTGTTGGGCTGACCCCTACTGCTGACGAGGTGAAGGTCACTACGCCGCCGAGTGGCATTGATCCGCGGACCGCCACAGCTCGGCTGCCTCGTGAATGTTTCATGGCGCCGCCTTAGCCCCGTCAAAGTGTCCCGAACACTGACTGTCGCTCCGCACCGCTCCAAATTAAGGCTGTTCAAGAGAATTAATAATGTCGTAATTTCATGATGTATTGTTAGTTTTCAAGACGGTACTCATGAGTAAAGTAATTTTCGCATTGTTTTCTTATAATGGAGCGTCGAAGTTAAAATTTGCATGTTACGCGGCCATGAAAATAGTGAAGACCAATGGACGACTTGAAGTACACGCTCCCTGACGTCACACCGCAGGGGAAATACTGTGGGAAACAAAGCTTGTTTACAAACATCCTGATTTGTTAGTTGGTGGTTGCGGAAAGCAAAAATGTTGCGCATTCATAGATTTGCACGCAAGGGTAAAAAATATTAGTTTAAATTGCGTGGTTAAGATACGCAAATACATAAGATTAATGTTTACCTGAAAAAACGGCAAATTCCAATCAAATAATCAATTTTCTTGACGTACATCTCATCCGGGACACGTGAAGCCAAACAGCTAAATGAAGGTTATGTTCGGCTGCGGTATCCATGGAGATAGGAATTGTATCCCACACCTGACTGAAGCTCCGCCTCTTTTCAAGTCGTCCATTGACCTTCTCAAATGAAATACTTCACCGTGAATTAACATGTCATGGACATCTACCATTTATAAACTCACAGCGCATCATATTGGATTAAATAAAATTCGCAAAAGTACACGAAAAAATATGCAAATTCCAATTTTTTTTAATATGAGAGAAGTACACTGTGAGTTTTTATAATATTTGGCTACGTAGCCCATTACATGTTATTTAATGTGAGTAAGTTAACTGTCTGTCACTATTTACATGACAGCGTAACAGGCACATTTCGATTTTGGCACACATTTATGAGAAAACTATGCGAGCTAAAAAATTTATGTTAGAGCAAACAATACTCAGAGGTATCGCGTACAATCTAAAACTGTTTTGTACAAATATAAAATGTTCATATTAAACGCACTTGAACTCCCTTAACCGTACGCTGTGCCGGGGAAGACGTCACTCTTATATACGAACCTATTATTTTGAGATAAGTTAAATTATTGTCTCAGAAGGCGTGCGATATTCCACGTTATAAATGGTAACGATGTTTTGTTACAGCTCTTTGACGTAAGTTCAAATTATTTCGGTTCATCATAAATATTGGCCAAATGTTATGGATGGATTTATTAGTTTAAAGAAGTGCGCTATCATGATATATTTTATATAGGTGTAGGTAACCAACCAAAAAGTACATAATAAACCAGTAATTCAAGATTTGCCTGTTACGACCGACCTTAAGAGTGTTCAAATACGAAAAAGTTCATAATTTTAAATTTGTTCGAAATAAGTGTTTGTTTTGTAGTCGTTACTATCGTCCTCGAATATAAAATGTTTAGCAGGCATAATATTTTCTTAACGGTAAGTTACTGTCAAAATTTCCACGCAACGGCAGTGTTCACCACGCGAAAACCAACGGACTAACTGAAATTGAGTAATGTGTACTGCAATTAACTGTTACAGCCTAATAACTTTCGTTTTGTGTTTTTTAAAGTTGGACCTGGTGCGTGAGTCTTGTTGTCACGTGGTACAAGTATTTAGTTTTGTGTAACTATTAAAAATGTTTTCAATGCATTTGTCTACGATCAGAAGGCACACTTCAAACTCTGTCCCTGTGGTTTTAAAAATGCCATCCGTTAATTTAAAACATTATTTCCAAGCTCCTCAAAAGAGTAAATAAAAAAAATGTTTTTTCTCGTTGCTGTAGTCATGAAATATTAAGCGTAATCGGTTTAACAAAATCATAGAAACCTACATTGGACTTCACCTTATACTTTCTATACATAAAATGACAGTGTTGTCGCTTGAAGTCCAGTTGAAAAACACTTTCTACGGAAACACTGCACGCTAGTTCAGTCCGCTGCGTTCAGAGGCGAAAAAACGTCCACACGTTCTTAAGAAAAAAACACTTTAGTTAAGTTTATCGTATTATTTTTTTTTAAATTCAAGAGAGAGTTGTGTGCCAATTTGTATTATTCATGGCTGCTAATATTTACTTTAATTGAATGACCAACTTATACAACTGATAAATGGTTTGGCTATTAAGTGTTTGGGTATACAATATGCTAGTTGAGTCCACTCTGGAACTGGCCATGTAGCTTTAGATGGCCATGTGATAAGCGACTGCCAGTGGACCTATTTTACAGTCACAGCAAAACTGTCGTTGGAGGGAAATTATAATATTTTTAATGCTAGAGGTTTTCATGCAGTCTTACACGACACGGGAACTGGTCTATTTAGAACGCAACTAGCTATGACAATATCTTCATTCTTTTTGTAAAGTATTTACTTAGAGATTGCGATTGATGAATTTTGACTGGTTAACGTTTTACAGTAACGTAACAGGCATCCTGACCTTGAGATTAGTGTTTTGAAGTGGTATACTAGGTGGGCTGGTGCTGTCGAGGAACTTGCCAGGTTAATGATGTGCGTTGTCCACATTTTAATATTGGTGGGTACTTAATTTCTACCTCTTCGGAGGACGTCACAAAATACCACTGATTTAATTATCATTGTAGTCTTTGGGTACTAGGATTGCACGTGTCCACAGCCTTACTTGAAATTCAGATCCAGAACCTCCCGAACTATAGATCTGATCTACAAACGACTGCGTTTTAGAAAATGAATATGAATACAGATGTGCATATGTAACGATGGCAATTTTAATCATACATTAGTTTCAGTGACTGCAAAACATTTTTGTAACCACTATAAAAACAATGGTAAGGTCTATATTGACCCAACATTTTGCAGACACCACAAAACAGGTTTTTCTGTTTTTTTATTTGTTAACATTTTGTGTAAATATTCATGTTTTGGGGGATTTTTATCAAATTATGAGTTTTGGCAATATGAAACGGTGAAAGTAGTTTTTCTAATGCGGAAATATTTATGGAGATATTATTTAAGTCACTGTATTTTTGAAAACTTAACGTAGAAGTAACAAAGCTGTAATTTATAGAGGTTAATTCTAATGAGATCGAAAACTTAGTTAATTAGTGACGACGAGGTAAGTAGAATATATATACGACTTACATCTTAAAGATTTTGTTAAGGGTGGTACATATCCTTAAATATAAATGATTAGGAATTACTTTATGAACATCAGTAAGAAACTACGTGATATAAGAAACCATTCTTTTGGATAAAGTTTGCGTGAACGAAGCTGTTAAATGTATTTGTTTGCATTTTGTTATATCATCCCTATAACATTAACAAAAGCGGTAGTGGCATCACTGTAATTGTTCGGAAAGTGGTAACCCTGGCTTATAGTTAAAATTTATGTAAGATTTGTAAAGAAATTTGTGAGATTTAAAAAATAAGTTGGCTTTGTATGCCGCTCTTATTGCGTCGGTTCTCGTTGAGTTTCCTTTTGTAATATTTTGGAAAGCTGAATTATATCGCCTTGACGCTACGCAACCCGCGTGATATTTATAAGTGGTTTGTCTGCCCCTCTGACCCAGAGTTCTGCACTTACGTTCAGTTGGCTTTTAAGACCCGAATGTCGTGTCAGTTGTGACACATTCACCGTGGGACAACTGGAAAGTAGTATCAGTAATAATAGTGGCGAATCAGGAATAAAAATACGAACATAAAGTTATGAATTACAACTTTTCATTACAAACACTAGTTTTAAAACAGCCAGCAGTACTGAATATATGTTAATATCACGTTACACGTTACACAGTTTCTTAAAAATTGACCTGTGATGTCTGCACGCAACTAGAAACGTAAAGGCGGTTCGAAATAAAGTGAACTCTCGAAATAGTCCTGCTAAAGTTCTAATTTCAGCCAATTCGTATCTTTCCGCACATAACGACTAACGACGGGAAATTTCTATCCTCTCTGGACACATCACTTGATGGCTGCGCGTGTAAGATAAACTTTGCATTCGGTATAAATTTGTATAGTTTTATAAAAATAAGTTTATTAATTATAGAAAATACGATTATGTCGATTTCAGTTGAATTTGTCTCAGTATTGTTGTATTTAAATAGGAAAATGCACGGAACTATATTGCGTAATTTCGCTGCCAACCATACAAACATTAAGGCATATTTAGTTAATTTTAATATATATATATATATATATATATATATATATATATTCAGTAACGGGTAGTGATATTTTGCAAAGGTTAAATGTTTAGTCCTCACTTTATCCCTAACGACCTATAGCAACACCGCAGAAAGGATTTTCAGGTGTTAGCCAAAATGCCTGGTGTGTTTCGAACGAACGTAATTTATTTAATGAACTAGATTTGGTTTATTTAACGTAATACATTTGTGCTCAGAAAATCGTCAAATACCGACATCTTCTTAACTACACGTATGCGCATAACCACTTATTTATCCAACTTGTTGACCTCCATTGTAATATTAGGGCCAGGGACAGAACCATGGCCCAAGATTCGCCTCATGAGCAAGACTCCTTAATTATTGCAGCCGCCAATAAAGCTTGAATTAAGTGGCAGGCGAGTGTGATTTGTGGCAAATTCCTGTAATCGTACCTCAAGGGTTTCATGTCATTCAGTAGATGCTGCTGTCTGACTACTTTATGAGTATAGATGTACTTATAAACTTCATTCAAAATTCAGATATCGCATATTATCTATATTTATTTCAGTCAATAATAAACGTGAAAATTCGTATCTACTTATTTTCATAAAAGTTTAAATTCTCTAAGCTTTTTTACTATATAATTTATTTTGCTAATGCTCCTGTCTATATCATTACTCAATTATATGGAAATATTAGCTGTATAACACAAAATAAATTAAGACAAACACGTTAAGACATTTCTTAGTAATTACTTTGCGAATTATTGCTAAATGTTATTGAATTTATAAAAAATGTAGAAAGTAAAAATACGCAAGAATATAGTAAGTAAACAGGATGTTCAAAATTGACCGTGTAGTAAAAAAAAAAAACAACAAGCGACTCCTGGGCTGAACTGGAGGTGAAAATGTAAGTGGAAAAATTTTGTATGGCGACATTTTACGTGCACAATGTTCCAACATAACACGAGTAAGTTGCCTTTTGCACTTAACCACTAACTTACTACAATTGTTCTGACCATGCTATTATGGGCACGGGTTCAAATGCCGAGCAGTCAAAACATGACCCATCATTTACGGTGTGTACTTCTTATCCGATTGTTTCTGTACAGACATTATATTTTAAGACAGATAAACATACAAGGAAATCCGTAAACCAAGTATGCCAGGTAACCGTTAAGAATGTAGTCGCATTCATTTTAACAGTCCGGAAATGTGACCACAAAATCCGGCGCTTCCCGATGATTATCTGTTCAAATAAACGACGACCTCGGAATGGTTGTCAATAAAATCGCTGCCCACTTTCGCCGGGAGAGTTACAACTTCGGATCTCTCCCGCGGAAGAGATAATCCTGGTAGCCTTTTATCCCTCAAGTTTGACAATCTTTGCTCGTTCTTCGTTTTCAGTCTGCCGCCGTGTGCGAAGGAAGAAAATAACGTCCACGATCTTCCACCTCTTCCTAATTCCAGATCGACCTCGAGTATCTTATCAAGTTTCTTCCGCCAGAGACTCGGCAGTAGACATCATAATGCTGCACGTAGGTGTAATTGAAAATTGTATACGCAGCACTTATTTATTCTTTTATAGTGTTTGTTACGTCACTACCGGAGAGGTATAGTTATATAAGTTAAAATTGTTGTAATTATTATTCAACACAATTTCATGCTATGTAATAATGTTAAAAATCTTATAATACAATAGCTGTATATTTTTGTTCTATATTTGGTTTGAAATCTAAAATAAATAAATAAAACTATTATCGTTACTTACTGTCGAAAATTTGTATGATATATACGATACATGTAGCTGTAAATACATTGCTGGTTTGTTTAACAGTTGTGTTTATAAATATGTTCAGTTAGGTACCCAGTTATTCAATAAATATTACAAACTAGATAAGTATTTTGGACATACGCCATTGCAGTTAATGGTGGGTCATAAAAAATAAGAGAATACACGCATGCGAACAGACAAGTAAACAAACAAAAAGAATTTGCTTGCAACTGACAAACACTGGTAAAAGTATACAATGCCACAAGGAACTCAGTCAATAAGTTACATCAAAACAAATTAACAAACGAGCATCCAAGCACCAAACAATAACCTAAGCAAAAATAAAATAAATAAATAAATAAATAACTCTGATTATTCCACCGTCAGTAAGTTCGAAATAACAGCCAAAAATTTATATCAACAACAAACAGACAAAATGGAACGAACGACTTTAAAGCTGGATGTAGACGAAACAGCAGAAATACAGACACATTGAGGAAAAAGAACTAATTCAAATAATACAGTAACTGTGGACAACATAGCAGTTAAAATAACAAACACAATGGTCTCGTTTTCGACTAAACAAATTGCACCGATGTGTCAGTTACATCCAGGTTTTTGTCGTTCGTTTTGTATTGTCTGCTTGTTGTTATTATAATTTTGTTAATGTTGTTTCGGATTTACAGACGGAATTCCTTTCGGGGAATAAGGTGAGTTATTTATTTTTCCTTGGTTTATTTTTTTGGTGAATGGGTGCTCATGTGTTAAATAATTTTGTTGTAATTTATTGACCGAATTCCTTGTGTAACTGTATATGTTTACCTATGTTTGTCAGTTTCAATAAAAATATTTTTTGTTTGTTTATTTGCCTGTTTGTTTGTGTGTATACTCTGGTTTTCTGTAACACACAATTTGCTGCAATGGCGTATGTCCAAAATACTTCTTTAGTTTGTAACTGCTCCCATTGCAAGAATCGTTCAAACATAACATCAATAAATATTAACATGAGATTTGGCCGCGGTTGACGGCCTCCCATCAAGGCGAGCCGGGCTCGATTCACAGCCGGGTCAGTCCCCGGAATTTTGTGTGTGGGAATCGTGCTGGACAATGCCGCTAGCCAGCGGGTTTTCTTGGGGATCTCCCGTTTCCCACGCCTCTTCATTCCGGCGATGCTCCACTTTCACATAATGTCACCCCTCATTAACTCTAAAAGACCTGTATGTTAATAGGTATTTAAAGGTACGAAATAGAGTGGACGAGTGGAATACTCAACTGTCAATAAAATCCGAACTACTCATAAAAATTCGATGAGATTTTTTGTCAAGTAGATATTTTATCAGCGGACTATTATTTATATAGCACTATGCGGTAGTATGCTTTACTTTAGAATAAAAAATTAAAAACTGTTTTAATTAAAATAAGGGCTGAAACCACACAATATACAACGGAAAACTGTAACAACAGAATTTCAGAATTACTTGCTTTTTAATTTCAAAATAATTTTAACATCCGTAAACGTCACGCACAGAGATTTTCAGATAGTAAAATTATTTGGAAATCAATATGAGAGTGTTTTTTTTTTTAAATTCGATTACTGTAAAGAACTGGAGATCATCATATTAAAAAAATATAAAAATTACAGTTTGCCACTTTTGTAGGTTTTATAGCTTCAAAACCCTTATTTTTCTAAAAACTGTTTTTAATTTTTTACTCTTACTACTGCATAGTGCTATATAAATAATCGTTCGTTGATAAAATATTTACTTGGCAGAAAAATCTTACAGAATTTGTAATAATAGTTCAGATTTTACTGAGTATTGTAGTCGTCCGCTCGACATCGTACCTTTTCGTACATCGTAAGTCCTGAACAAAATCTCTTAATTTCATGTATTTTGATTTAACAAATATACTACCTTTAAATATACATTACTGCATATTGTTTAAGATGTAATTGAATTTCATGGCATGAATATGCTGTAATTTCGATACGATATCGATTAACAAGAACAGTATTTTCTGTTGGGAAATGGTACCGTAATTAAATGGTTAAATATGTAAGAATCGCGACAATTTTCGGTATTGTATAATTCATAGGTGCTCAACAGTACTGAACTACTACTTTTGTATGATGAATTAACCTAAATATATGTTCTATGTTCTATTCTATATTCTGAACAAAGAATCTGATTTGCTACTCCGTTATAAAAGTAAATCAGTTTCCGCTATATTGTTTCATAAATTGTATATTAAATTAATAAATAACATATAGGAAATAGATGGAGGAAGAAGGAGTGATAGTAAAAGACAGTGAGAAGTGTAAGCTTATTAAAAGTTTTTTTTTCTCTCCTGCGTAGATGGTAATTTAAAGTCTCTGTATACATACAAAAATATATTGTGTACAACGTGCTGTTTGAGATTTGTTGGATTTAAGTACAGAGCAGAAAAATTAAATAGAAAAGAATATTAGAAACAATATTAGTTATTACATGTTCAGTTGAAAAATTAAAAAGATCATTTTTGAAAATGTATGATGTTTTATTCTACTTATGCTATAACTGTTACATTAATTTATTTTTCGATCATAGACACTATTTTACCTGAATTTCTAAACGTGTTTCATAAGAGTGCGTGGTAGATAAATAAGCGCTAAAAACATAAATTGATTTCTACGCTTTTTTCGAAGCCAACACGGATAAAATACTCTATGACAATCCTAGGTAATGGTATTTGCCAACTTTATGAGTAAATATTTATCCAGAATTTCTAATTCGTCACGCGTGATCTCTTGCGTCGCAGTTAAATGCACGAGTTTCCAGCATCAGAGATTGTGCCTCAGATGTTCGTAACAATGGAAACAATTTTTTTTTTTTAACGTTGGCTAAAACAATTGTCTAGGATTGCTATTGTTTACTTTTCGGGAATCACCTTCAAGAACCCTAAAATATAGATTAATGCTTTTAGTGTTGAATTATGTACCACGCCCTCTTCAGCAGGTAGGGAAAAAGTTCTTCCGATACAAATATCTCATGTTTGTTTTTGTTCTTGTTCAATTTGATTTTTAATGGGCTTCCCTGGTTGCCTCTTGAAATATGTCTTTTTAACCCGGCTTCAGCGGTATAAAGCTTTTAATGTGCATTTCTGTCCAGGTAATTTTATGTTCACAGTAAAACTACGGCATTTGCATGTCATTTTGTTCAAGTATGACATCCGCTTCAGTTCTAAAATGTAGCCGTAACGTCCCGCTTTATTGTAGACGTAAGGTTTTAGGGGTTTGTCCCAGATAGTCTTGTTCCTAAAGTAGACGACCCGACTTTTTACTGTCGTACGCCACGTGCCTCCTCCGTAGTTTTACAAGAAAGTGCTCACAATGTCAAGCTTTTAACATCGACAGCCATTTCTTTACTTGGAGCCTTAAAAATTACATTTAAGACATTTTCGTTATTTAAAGTGGATTTTACTGATATATTTTGTGTACTATGAAATATTTAAAAGCTACTATTAGGCAAACAAAAAATTTACATTAAATATTTTTACCGGTTAGTTTCACTATTATTTATAGGTCAAATATTCTGTATTATGTACGTATTGCAAATAGAAAACCATATTTAACGTCAATTTACAAAATTTCTGTTTGATATTATTTAGAAACATAAAAAATGAGTTTAATATCAGCGTCTAAGCCTTTAGCTTAACTATTGAATGTCGTGTTTACTTTGTTTCAGGTAGTTAATGCAACCAGTACGTTAAGTAAATAACTTTCAGGAAAAATTAAAATACATTTAAGTGTAATAATGTGAAGTTTAATATATATTTAAACATGTATGTATCCATACGTAATGTCCAGAAATTTCCACATAATAAGCACTCCACGCGAATCCTCGGCTAAACTCGTGACGAAAATGTTAGTGGCAAAATGTTTTGCAGTAACATTTTACGTGCACAATGTGGCAACAACGCATGGAGAAATCTCCCTCATGTACTTCACGTCCAGGTATTATTTTATGTATGTTACGCCGAGTAAACGTATAATCGTGTTTGCACTGCCCGGCTTTTGAACCAATAATATGATCATCAGAACAGTTGTAGCAAGGTACGTGTGGACAACAAGAGTAGACTTCCGTGATATGTTGCAACATTGTGTGCGTACGTCATCGTATAACATTTTGCCTCTAATATTTTTGTCTCTAATTTACCCCAAGATTCATGTGGTATGATTATTATGCGGCAGTTTATGGACAGCCTTCATATACAGTATGTTTCTTGGAGGTGATTCCTTATCAAAAAATTAGGTAGGTATAGTTACACTGTGAAATTTTTGCCTAGCGTAATTCCTAAGGGAGATAGTCACCCGTAAAAATCGAATTTTAAAATAGTATTTTGGCAAAATATCAGAAACGACGTAGCGTTAAATTACATTTCCTTGCACAGTGATTAATGTTACTAAGATCTTCAGCCCGTCAAAAAACCGCTGTTTAAAACTCTCCCATTCATTAAACTAACAGGAGTGGTCTCTTATTTACAAGAAATTTTAGGGCGTTGAGTTTTGCGAACATTTCATGTTGCCCTTCTGAGCAGTGCATCCTAAGAAACATAAAATGTTCTTAAGTTCTCTGACACATTTTAAACCTTAATGCCCTGTTGAATTCCTCGACAGTGGATGTTTTGAAATTTTAGTAAGTAAATAAAGTTATATAGTATATTTCATCAGATTCTTGAATGTCGATTTGTAAAATTCTTTTTCCAAATTAGTTTGTAGATTTGACTGGATAATTACTTCGTGCAAAATGTATTTCATAGCTTTCATGCCATTGGTGACATTCTTCAAATTGACTGGCTTGGCCCAGCCTAGTTTTCAATACACATCGATGACGGTGAACATGTATTTGAATGCCTTGTTGCATGTAACATAAAAAAGGTCTGTCTGGAATAGATTGTTCATGTCCTCTTTTACCACTCTGCTGCGAAAGTATAGTAGTGTCTAGCTGCTGCGTGCAATTCTTGTGCTATTCCAAAAACGATTTATAGTTCTTCAATTATGAAAATTATATATTTAGTGAGTTAATTATAACCAACTATTTGCGAAACAACATAAGTCTCAGTGCATCAAAGTATTCTTTCGGGTCTTCCCAGAAAATGTCGAAGTTCTTACCGTCTTCCTACATCTTAATACATTTGCCAGTCTCCACTGCCCTTCACTGAACAGGTCTGCGAGAATGTACATTTTTTAGTGATCATCGTCTTTATAAACACTACTTCCAGGATCGTAACCTTGGTAAGAGCGTTTGTGAGCAACAGCTGATCTACATGTGTGTAGTTTTCATGTTCATTGCAAAACCATAATTTATAAATGCCTGAGGTATCAACTGTTGCATGACCTTCGAATTGTAAATGGCATCAGGCGGTAACTTTATTTCCTTTGGCACCTAGGAAACACTATTGTTTTATACACTTCAAATGTTGTATCAATATTGAGGTCGATAAATTTCCTACATCAGTCTTGGTAGGCAGTTCAGCAATCAAGATTTCGGCATTATGTGTGATTGTACTTTCCAGTCATTTTAAATTTTCACCATTCTGCACTGCCACAAATTTAAGGTTGTTGGCTACGTGTACACATGGAGTAATGAACAGTGTCAATTTTTACATTGTAGATCTTTATTTCCAACTAACAAATTTATTTTCTAATATTTTATTCCTGTTTCTCCAGTAACATACTATGTACTTTATGAATCTCGCGGTTTGATTCTCGGGAAAAATGCTTTGTAGCTTCATCTAGAAAGTATTCGAGTTCCCAAACATTTCAAATTATTCTTCAGCAACTCAATTTCCATCACTCCTGCCATACTACCAGAATCATCGTCTGCGCCAAGACTTAGCTTTCGGCAGTTTTACCCGAATTTCAATATACTCTAACTCATTTTCGTCGGTAAAATTTACCCTCCTCGATAACTTACATCATAAGTGTAGAGACGAATCGATCGCCAGCATAGGGATCCAAACTTATGTTTCTAACGTTCCGAACAAAACTGTCATACATTTGCCGTAGATCATAGTACACCGGTCACAAATAAATTCCATCCATGCGAAATAACAACATTAAGTTAGAAATGTCGTGTAGCACTTGTTAAGCTATGCGCAAGTAAGTCTGGCATAAGATTGCACAGTCCACACCTGCATGTCGCTCCATACTAAAGTTCTCGTGAATAAAAGTGAGTTTCTCCCAAGCAAAGTTATCAAACACAAAAACAGAGATTGGCTTAGCTTCGCTCGGGGGCACAATATGCTCGTTGCCACTAAATGGAATTTATTAGTCGGCGACTTTGATAGCCTGTATAATTCGACTCAGTCGCTGGTACTTTGACTGCTGAAGCAATTTCGATCATAGATAAACATGTCCGTATTGAAGTCCATTTGGTTCTTCGAGTAAACTATGCAGCACTCACATGTACTTCCACTTTTTGAGGGACTTAAACAAATAATACGTTTAACTGTGTTCTCCAACTGGCCACCATTATACTAATCAGCAAACGATTCTTCATCAGCTTTGAATTCTTGCGCAGGAATAAAACCTTTATGTTTGACGATAAAAGAAAAACGTATACAAGAAGACTATTTATGCATACTTGCCCAGTTTTATGTAATGTCTCGAAAAAGTAACACCCACATTGATCAAGTCATCGCTGCCAAACTTGTAAATAACCAACAATCGAACTTTATATTCAGAGTAGCAAGTTTAGTGCTTAGCAAGTCAATTGTCCATTGAAGGTGGCAGAGATTGGATGCCGTCCGTCGGGTATCGTAGATTGGACCTCTAATACGTATATTTTTTGATGAAAGTATCTTTAACTAAAAGTATTTTTTTCCTATAAATTTGAGACCCCCCCCCTCTTGCCCAACAAGTACGTGGCACCACACTGGTTCCTGACTTTCCGTTTGTACATTCCCCTCCAACCAAAATGATCGTTAATGAGGCAAGAAGGCCGCCATCTAAATTGTATATTTTTGAGCCATGGTAAGTGAAAAATAAAATTCTGACAATATTCTGACGCATTCCGACAGTAACAGTTCACAGTGTGTTTGTACATCAATCAGTACATTTCTTTACTTAAGCAAAGTCAGTCTGCTGCAGAGAACACGCTAGATGAGTTACTCAATAATAAACATATTTTCCTGCAACGTCCAACTGTTGGCGCCTCCCAACGGACTCCGACACGTATTTTAAATTTCGGTCATCGTTGCCTCCTCCGTCGCCTTTCCTGGGCCGGCTTGCAGACCTACCCCTTTACGACTACCTCGTACACTGGAGAGCCTCCCTCAGCTTCGCTCAGCTAGCCTCCTGCACTAGAAGGCGGTCGTCGGTGACAACGACATCAAAGTGCCCGGTCACCTAACTTGATTGCTTTCTCCATGCTGTTACCCAGCTGGTCTGTAAACAGCCGCAATCTCACATGCCAAACTTTCCAATAATTCAATAACTACTAAGTCCAAAACAGACTGCCACGCCACACCTTCAGGCATACTATTACTACTGTTGGGAGCTAAGTAAACATTAAGACTCACCTCAAGCTCAACCCTGAAGTCGAAGTGTCATAGTCCTTGAACGATTCACGTAGGCCCATCACTTACCTTTCGCCACCATGCCAGTCACACACTCCCTGAAATTTAAAACACTGTTAATTCCGGTTTTTTTAAACATCAGAATAATTGAGATATAGTGTCATCCATGTGTGCAAACATTCTATGTAATACCCAGAAACAAAATGCTAGACCAAGAGGATGTCCTTTTTTTAAATTTATTTGGTGTTTTCGGATTATATTTCGGATTTTAGGACAACTTCGACCTTTTTCGACCTAGAGGTAAAGGTCAAGGTTAAGTTCAACCAACCTTAAAATAGCGACCTGTAGACTGTAACGTCACAGTAGGGTAGATGGCACATTCTGCAACTCCTTACGACTCCTGCAAGCGAAACTTACCAAACTATTCCGGTGTTGCCTTCTTGCATTTCGGTGTTCATACAAGTTAAGGATATGATTTGCTGTCGCGTTCGTTAGAGGAGTTAACAGTATCGTTGTCATTAGATTAATTAAAATGGTTGAAGTATCTTACATTTTCTGCATTTGTGACATCTTTCTGGGGCAGTTCATTATCAGCAGATGAAGCAAATGCCTTATTTGGGATTTTGTGTAAATAGAGGTGATAAATAGCTGTCACCATGTAATACTCCGATAATGTATGATGTAGTTACAGACCTTGCAGAGACCTTGATAAAAAATGTCATAATATTGTCCAAGTCAGCCTAAATTCATATTTTGTCACACGTCGAAATTAGT
The DNA here is from genome assembly GCA_003012365.1 of Medauroidea extradentata. Classification (NCBI taxonomy): domain Eukaryota; kingdom Metazoa; phylum Arthropoda; class Insecta; order Phasmatodea; family Phasmatidae; genus Medauroidea; species Medauroidea extradentata. Next base: position 32,461 of record PNEQ01112027.1, read on the forward strand.
GAGAAGTATGTCAGTGTTACACATGACGAATATTTGATCACAAAAATAATTTACTTCAGTTGACCACAAATCAGTTTCCCTGCCTAGTTTTCTGTCAGCTGAATCGATTTTCAGATGTTTTCGCAATTATCTTCTTGGGATGTAGAAGACAGACTTAGCATAATATGCACTCACTGTCCCAATGGCCTCACTTTTAATTGCTTCATGCAATTGATATTCCGTTCACTCAGCCCGCTTTGGCATCATTCTTCTGCTTTTCGATTCCCGTAGCATACCGTGATGCTATATTCACCTGGAAAACCGAAGGAAACAATTGGTCTTAACAAGAACACTTACATTACTTTCGCTTCTATTTATAAGTGACTTCAATAATTTTCAATAGCAGTAGTCTGTTCGAAATAAGACAGACAAAGCTATGATCATATATATATACTACTTGCTACTTGTTCGGTTTCTACAATAGTTACGTAGTCTGGAACGAAAATCTCTCGCTAGAAAAAACAAATTACATGGCGTCGTACCATGAACGTTACTGGCACTCACTTAGTGGATACCAAAGGAAATACCGGACGTTGGAGTTTCCACCACAGTATGGTAGTTGTCAAAATGGCCACATCACTACTTTCCATCCAAACTATTCGCTGCAAGTTTTTCCACAACCTTGTAACCTTGCAGAACCATTGCAATAGAATTATAAGTTAACTTTCAAGAATTCTCTTGCATTCATTCTGCGTGACAAAGATTCAATTATTATTTATGTCATACCATGATCATATCCTATGGTTTTTTGATGAAAAAATTTTGATAATACAATTTTTAAACAAATGTTATGGCTGAAAAACTAAAAATACCATAAAATTGTCTAACATTCCCCCTTAAGGGCGTTCAAGTATGGAAAAATTCATAATTTTATATTTGTATAAAATAGTGTTAGTTTTGTAGACATTACTTAAGAGTATATATACTTCTAACGGAAAAAAATTATCTCATCTAGTTTTCCCGTAATGTCACTTCAAAGTCAAAATTTGCATATTTTTACTTCATACAAAACTTGAAAACCAGTAAATATAATGAAATGGAAAAAATCTCATCAAAACTACACGTCACCGTCTACGGCATGAAGCATATACAAACACATTG
>PNEQ01112027.1:33700-75428 GCA_003012365.1 Medauroidea extradentata
CATTATGTTAACTGGTTTTCAAGTTTTGTATGAAGTAAAAATACGCAAATTTTGACTTTGAAGTGCCATTACGGGAAAACTAGATGAGCTAATTTTTTTCCGTTAGAGGTATATATACTCTCAAGTAATGTGTACAAAACTAACACTATTTCATACAAATATAAAATTATGTTTTTTCCCCACTTGAACAACCTTAAGGCCATATTCCAGTTCCTCGGAGAGGGGCAGAGAGTCAAGGAAGCGGAAGGCGGCGAAGCGTGACCAACACAGACGCCTTGCCGTGTGAGGGCGTAGCGACTGTGCGGGGCGACCGGCGTCTACCCCCTCCCCACCCCCTGGCACCACTCGGGGGGGTATTTCGGGCGCCAGCGCGCCAGCTGTATCGATCCCCCACGCCCCCGCACGCACGCACGACCATCCGCCAGGATAATTTCTTTCTTCTGCTGCTCCTCCTCTTTCTGTCCGTCACCTCCCCCAACTAGTCGCCGACTTTCTGGTCGCAGCACGAGGGACTGATAATGAGTTGGCATTTAGCACCGGTACTTGTCGCATATTACTGCCAACAGATGGTCGAGCTGGTGGGCGGCCACAGCAGTCTACATCCACGACTTCTCTAAGGGGGAGAGCTAGATGCTAAATTGTATTCATATATCTTGTGCAATAACTTCTGATTTAAAATATGTTTGTTTATTGTGGCTATATAGAGGCATAGAAAATATTTGTGATTTATTTTGGAGATCGTAATATTGTTATTTGTTCATCTTAGATTCGACTTGTAATCATTTTTAAAAGTTATCCTATAATTACCTTGCAATGGTTCTGCATGGCAAATTATTAAAATTTCCATTATTAGTAATGCCAAGTAGTTTATCAAGAATGTATCTATGTCTTGTCAAACATAAAAGTTTGACAATACAACTTGAATAAATGATATGAAAACTGAAAATACAAGAAATTTACGAAACACTCCCCATTAAGGCTGTACTCAAAATGCGAGATAATCGTAATTACATAATTCTTTTCAGATAGTGTTTGTTTTGTATATGATGATTTTTAGTTCAATTTCATCTTACGTACCAAGTTTAGCTATTATGGGTTTTTCATTACGGTACGTGTAAGTCAAAATGTGCATTTTACGCTGCAATGCACATAATGAAAACCAGTTGACTTACTTCACGAGTTAGCGGACGCTAGCTTTTTTTCCGCGGAAACGGGGAAGGCAGTAAGTCAAATATAATACGTCAACCAAACACATCATCGCCTCTAGGGGTAACGGTCTAAACTTGCGTGCAGTGTTTTCGTAGCACGCGTTCTTCAACGCTTCATGTAATGGCCCTGTTATTTTATTTGTGGAACGTATGTAGTAAAGTCCAGTGTAGGTTTCTATGATTTTTTTGTACGATTACTTGATGTCTTCTCAGCTACATCAACGTGAAAATGTCATTTTTAGCACTTTTGAGGAACTTGGTGATCTTGTTTTTATCAGCGGACGGTACTTTTAAAAACATAGGGACACAGCTTAAAGTGGATCTTGTTTTCATGGATAAACGCATTGAGACCATTTTCCTATTTTTACAAGAAAAATCCTTTCCGTACCACGCTACAACAGGGCTCACACTCCAGGTTCACCAACTTTTATGTGAAATCCCACACAACATGTTAGCTTACTGAAAGCCTTGCATTTGACTTGCAGTTGTAAACTTGCTTCGTTAGGCTTACTGCAAGCCTTGCATTTGACTTAAGCTTTTAAGCTGGCGTAGTTATTATTTAGCTTGACAAGCTTTCTGCAAGTGTATTTAAGAAAAATGATTGCAGTTAATTTTCTTCCAAGCCTGTGTTAAGCATGATTGCTTACAAGATAACCTTAAATGATGTTTAGTATGTAAGCTTGCAAAACTATAAAAAAGTGTCAACTAGGCAACTTGCAGCAGACTTGTTGAAAGCCTGCTTGCCAGCTTACATTTCACTTGATTTTGGCTTGCCATAGTAAGCTTACTCACGAGACATGCTGCAAGCCTGAATCAAGCTTGCAGCAAGTTTATATTTCACTTTAATTTAACTTGCCATAGCAAGCTTGCTCAGAACTCTTGTTACAAACCTGAACCAAGCATGCGACAAAGGTGTATTTGACTTTAATTACACTTACATAGCAAGACTGGTCATGTGATAAGCTGCAAGCATCCTGTCCCCTATACTAAGCTGACATTGCAATCTTATTTCATGAAATATTTTCTGTGCCATCAATAATGATCGAACTTGAGATTTAAACTGAACTTTGTAAATGAACAAGTACTTTAACAAGTAACACTGCTACCTAAAACAACAATTACAATATTATGCACAACTACAAGTAAACTGATATCCTTACCGTTGTTAGTAAATTCATAAACATCAGCATTTCCATAACAAAGTTCGTTATCTTACAACCGACTCTCACTACTACACCACTTTTAAGTATTCGCAATAGTCCAGTGGTTAGCATACCTGCTTTGAAAGCAAGGGGTAAGTGGTTTCTCATCTTGGCGCAGGAACCGAAATTTAATGTTTGGTAATTTACATCAAAAGTCGATGAACAAGCAATATTTAAGATGTAAATTTGAATGATAGTGAAAATATTGCAGAAAATAAAATTTTGATTTATTCTTCAGGCTGGCAAATCAAGCTTGCTGCAGTATTGCAAATTAAGCTTGCAACAAGCTTACAAATCAAGCTTGCAGCAAGTTAGAAATGTGTAAACTAGGCAACTTGCAGCAGGCTTATGACAAGTTTATTGGCTTACATTTCGTGCTTGCTGCAAGGTTACTGGCTTGCATTGGCAAGCTTGCTATAAGCTTGTAGCAAGTTTTTTTCTGTTGTCTGGGATAGAATGCCTTGGGTAATGTAACAAACCATTAAAAAAAAAAACTCAGAGTAAACTATTTAAGTATTTAAAAAAATTGCTGAAATTGCAAAATTTTCTTGTAATTTTAGAGATTTTTTGGGTTTATACATTTTTTTATTATGTAGCCCATGGAATGTTAGTAAACCGTGAAATATTTCACTTAAATAAGCCAATTGATTCTCACTACTTGCATGGCAGCGTTAACACGTACATTTTGACTTTGACGCACAGTTTTAAGAAAACTACGCGAGCTATAAATGTTTTGTAAAATGAAATAGTACTCAAAACTATCGTTTACAAAACTTATACTACGTCATAAAAATTCAAAACTATGATTTTATCGCAATTGAACACAGTTAAGGACATTGGGTACCTTCCAGCTCATTATTTTATATGTATGTTGAATTATGGTACATAACTAAACACTAAAAGGAGTATAATTTTCACAAACGTGAACTGATTTTGGTTACGTACTTCTTGTATGATTAACTGCTGAATCACTGTTTTGACGTTTTTGTGCAGCCATTCTAATAAAAAATTAAAACACGCACTTTGATGAAACTTCTAAGGTAAAATTTCTGTAACATTAACTACTCGAAGCCATGTCTACGTTTTCTTCCCAAAAATTCCTTTAGCAATTTTATAAAGGTCAAATGTCATTGAAAATATGGTAACATATGCAGGTGTTTAACTATGTTAAATATTTACTTTCGAAAATTCGTCGGAGTAAATTAAAGTTGTATTTCGTTGTCACTGTTTTTCCACTTCAATAATTTTAATTTTTTTAAATGAAAGCTACACAAAAACGTCAAAAACGAAATTTGACAGATAATTTTACAAAAAATTAACAATCGAAATTAGTTTAACTTTGTGATAATTATACACCTTTTGATGTGAATGCATTCACCAGAATCTCGTAAAAATATATTTAAAAAATATTAACTGGAGGGTGCTCAATGTCCTTAACTAGAAGAGAATTGCCGATACAGACTGGAGAACAACGGACCCCTCTTACCCTCCTAACAATTGCTGGCAGGCTTCCAACTCTCCAAAAACATCACCGTTATGAACAATTGGGGATTTCGACTCACTATCACGGAGATAAAAGAGGAAAAAATATTTATTTAGTTTCGGTGGAGTTTTTCCAGTGTGATCGCGCACTCTTACATACATAACACTCATACATCTCTTTGGCACACACTTCCAAGATTTGAGAATTTTTGGTGAGAAGGGGCACCGACATTTTTGTACTTCGTAAATTAAAAAATCCTTGTTTTTTTTTTAATGCATTTCTATATATTAAAGCACACCTAAGCCATCTTTCGTTTCTTTGATATTACAACTCTTGAGAAAGACTGGTTCTTACGACGCTTGAAAAAGGCTGGTAAATATAATGGGATAGCGTGTAAGAGTTTTTCATGGCTCATACTAGAATTTAGTTCTAAGTTTTGGCTGTGTCGTCTTTACGAAACGAACTTATTAAGTCAATAATTTAGTGCGAATGATATCGGTGAATAGTCGTATGTTTGTTGTGAACTTTCTTAGACATAAGTTAAAAAATGTGCGTAACATAGAATTAAATACTTTTCACTGTGGATATCGGGCTGAACAATGCTGTTAGTAAAGCCATTTTTTTTCGTAGAGTTTCCGTTTTCCTCGCCTCTTCATTCAAGCGCTTCAACCTAAACTTCATAGACTCTGACAATGACACTGTTGAGAGTTAGTGGACACTAGCTTTTTTTTTTTTTTTTTTTTACGTTTGAGGCACGGAAACGGAAAAGGCGATAAGTCGAATATAATACATCCGTCAGGCACCTCATCGCCTCTAGGTGCGAAGGACTTAACTAGTCTGCAGTGTTTTCGTAGAAACCGTTTTTCAACTGGACTTCAAGCGATGACCCTGTTATTTTAGTTGTGGAAAGTATGTAGTACAGTCCAATACAGGTTTCTATGATTTTGTTTTACGATTATGATTGATATTTTCTCAGCTATAGCAACGTGGAAATGCCATTTTTAGTACTTTTGTGGAGATTGGAAATCATGTTTTTAATTAGCGGATGTAATATTTTAAATTATAGGGATACAGTTGGAAGTGTGTCTTCTTTTCGTAGATAAACACATTGAACACATTTGTTGTAATGATAAACTGTTTTGATAACGCAAAAAAGATTTGTTAGGGTGCACTTGGTTGCCTGCCAGGTAAGCAACCCGCGTTGCAAGGCAGGTCGTACGAGACAGTTGCCTGCCAGGTAAGCAACCCGCGTTGCAAGGCAGCTCGTACGAGACAGTTGCCTGCCAGGTAAGCAACCCGCGTTGCAAGGCAGGTCGTACGAGACAGTTGCCTGCCAGGTAAGCAACCCGCGTTGCAAGGCAGGTCGTACGAGACAGTTGCGTGCGCATCGTTCACGAAGCACCGCTAGCATATGTGTGCCAGGGTGGTATTGCACTGTACCACGTTACGCCAGGTCCACTAACTGTTAAGCACTGACAAGAATATCGTCTTCTAAAATTAGTTGATTAGGAAAAATCTCGGGAGTACACTGTTTCATTGAGCATTACAATTTGTTTCTGACGTGTTTACTCTAGTTTGGCGAAAAATAATACTATTAACAATGCGCGTGTGTATTTTAATGTGTATTAGTCTCCCAGTCAAAAATTTTGCTCAAAATAATTTAAATGTTCCTAAACTAAAGACAATTTTTTTTGTTGACAGTGTAAAAGAGTTTCGCCGCTGTGGTGTTTATTTTAGTCAAAGTGGCCGTCTGCAACCGATTCATGCAATACGGATAGATTGAACTACATTTATAGTAGGAACATTGAGAAATAAAATAATATAAAGTGGCCGTAAAACATACCGAATTTTCACTGAAAATTTTAAAATTTCTTTAAAATTAAATTGTGTAAGTTTTAGGGCAGAATGATGGATATCTGAGTTTCAGAAAAAAAATTCTAAAAAGTGTTAAACTTCTAGAGGCTACCCCTATTAGTAGGCTACCTTCCTGTAAAAAGTCCAACGATGTGTTGAATTAGTTTGAAGTAAATGTAAGTGATATTAATCTCTACTCTCTGCACAATTTACTAACGGAGCATGTTCTTATTAGTGATGAAATTTGTGAGGTGTTCTCAAACATGAACACAAAAGTATTCCTTGCCACTGGCATTTCTTCAAATGTCTTGCAATAAATACTTCTCCAAGTACGATCTTCACTTTCTTGCCGTATCATACCTTCTCCAACCTCTTTAACTTCTCTGTCGTCTGGAATCTCTGGTACTTGCAATGTTCGACGATTGTAAACACGATTCCTAACAACCTAAGGCGGTTCCCTGTACAAAGTTCAAACAGGAAAGTGAAACCGAACGTCGGTGGCCTGAAGCCAATGCAGTCACATATTATGTTTATGCTTTTATAAAACAGGAAGTTTTTTCTGCTTCTAAAAATAACCGTGATTTTGCAAAATTACTTAACATTGTTTTCTATGCATATGACATAGTAATTACTATTGTACATTATCAGGTGTTTGGAATTAATTCCTCCTTAATTACCTCCAACCATAAATATTATATAGAACTTTCTCCTAATACGCGGATAGTAAAATACAATACATAAATACATAACGATCATGAATCATGCAACTGGACAAATCAAAATTAAATAAAGGAAAGTCGAAACAAATGAGCTAATTAATGGAAAATTACGGAATAATAGAAACTTGTAACGGGAAGTACATATTTTTGCTATTTTCTTCCGGTGTATCTAACTAATCGCCACAAAATCTGTGTAATGTAGCTACGACAAACTTTTCTTTTCAACAACAAGAGTCTTTTGCTAGGAAAGGTTGCAATTTTACTGTTGCTTACAAGCGTTGATAATACTACATTTAAAGTAATTATAAATCCGAAGTTATAGAGTTCTGCTTATTGTTTAACAGGAAAATATTGTTTCAAATATTTATTAAGTACAGCCTAAAATACGTAACGTAGAAAGAGATTTTACTTTGAGAATTTTTTTTAATATTCAATTGTGTTTGTGTTCCTAGATTTAAATGAATATATTTTTTTTTTTATTTTTGGCTCCCCTCGAAAACTAAAAATAAAATCGTACTATCAGTTTTAAACAGGCTTCAATTAAATTTTTGACACCCAGTGATATAACAAAAAGGGAGGTGAACTACTCTGTAGAACGTTCGATTATTCGTAAACAAATTAATATTTTCTCAGTTCCATATTTAATTAGTTCTGTTATTAGGCAATTGCTGGTGGTGAAAACAGGCATGAAAACCATAATCGTTAGATAATATAGATATTTAAAAAATTCTACTAGTGCTTATCTTCGGCCAAAACGAAACACACGGAGCTACCTTATGTGAACAGTAAGATACCTGAAACTGAGGTTTTGAAAACTGCATTAAAAATAACATTGAAATAATTCTGCACGTGGGTAATACCATTTACAATTTTAAACAAGAAGAGCAAAATTATTCTATTTTTATGAAAGTTGTTTACATCTATAAACAAGTTTTGCTTATTCGTAAACACATTTTGTAAATTGTACAATTGATCAAAACTTCAATGTTATTTGGGACCTGTTTCCAAGGAATTCTGCTGTATAAATATGACAAGCAGCTAAAATGTATTTTGCTTCACATCGCAGACACAACTCATTAAAAATATATTCCATTTCTTTCAACGGGGTATTCGAAATATTCTTATACCATACAAGATTTCAGACAGTTCTTACTGTAGTACCTGGAGGATTTATGTTTTGACAGTAGCTACAAAACTTTACACTTTGCTAAGCTGAAAAGACTATTTTCTCACGATGTGTGTATGTATGTAGATAGGCCTATATAAATAAATTTATATATATATATATATATATATATATTCCACTGCAGTTGTTTGCTATAAATACTGCAGTGACAAATGTGTAGAAGGTATACAAACACATTAGTCTTAATATTGCCGAAATAAATAACACAATCGTTACCGTCTTTAAGGGGCCCGCCTCGTTGCCATATAGGAACACTGTAGCGTGTTCGAAGAAAAAGGTTTAAAACCGAAACTAATACACGTGTGTTCTCGCCGTTTCCCTACGAAAAGAACACACACTTCAGACGACTGCCCTTAAGGACTTTCAAGACAACACACGAATTAGAAATCCCCTTTTAGGGCACTTCAAAATGGGTTAAAACGGGGTATTCAGACTGCTTTGGCAGAAAATATAGTACCCGAATACATGTGAAACCACTTAAGGGTAGTGCATTGGACTTTAGTAAAGTGATTTCGTAAATAAAACAATAGGGTCACCACTTAAAGTCCCATAGAAAATTAGTTTTTTCGCGAAGACTGCACGCCTTAAGCGTAGAGGCGACGCACAATTGTATTGCCCATACGACGTCGCCCTTACCACCAAACCTCACTCACACAAACACATGTGGCACGAGGCGAGCCCCTCAATAAACTCCTTGTTAATGGGAAAATTGTAGTCAGTATACTGTCTGGTGCCGATGACTGCAACGAGTTTGGTAAGGGATAATTATCACCGCTATTCACACTGGAGTCGATAAGGGGGTTATAAAATGAAGAATGGTTATCTAATTAACGTTATCTAGACTAGGCAAAGAGAAAAATCACTTGATTAAAATATTCTACTAAAAAATTCATTACAGTTTTTATTAGTTTAATTTTTGCACTATTAATATTTACTGTCACAAAAATTTTCAACCCGGCCAAGATACCAGTTTTATTAACTCCTTACCGTTATCAAACCTGAAAGGGAAAACAGACGCCATTTGAACGCCTCGTGCTTAGAGGCGATTATGCCCGTGATCAGTGAGTAAGTGTCAGCCTTATAGCACGCGCGCTTTCAAGCTCGTTTTAGTCCAATAAGATTAAAAATAGGTCTGCAACTAGAGTTGTCTGCTCGTGTTGAAAGGCGAAAGATTGAACTACGGATTCCATTATGTTCTTTTCTCATTTACCGTCACAAAACTGAGAACCGAAGTCATAAAATAACATTTTTAGCTATGCTCACTATTTTTGATCGTTTAAATGGCGTTCTATAGAGCTAAATCAAGAAAGGGTGTCTATAGACATTAGTCTTTTCATCATTCGTTTAAAAAGTACCGTAATTCACAGATCTTTTATTTACCGAGATACGGGTATACGCGAATATACCTACTGATTTTCCGAAAGCATGTTGCCAGCTACTTTTCTTAAAGGGGAATGTTAGACAAATTTATTGTAATTTTAGTGTTTGAGCCATAACATTTATTCGTATTGTATTATCAACATTTCCTCTTCGACAGAGCATAGTATATATTCTTGGTAAGCTTCTTGAGATAAATAATAATGGAATCTTTCATTAATTTGTCATGCAAAATCATTGCAAGGGAATTGTAGGTTATCTTTCAACAATCCTTTTGCAATGATTCAGCAAGACAAATAAATGAAATATTTTGTTATTATTAATGTCAGGCAGTTTGCGAAGAATATATCCTATGCTTTTTCGAAAACAAAATTCTGGTAATACAATTTGAATAAATGTTATGGCTTGAAAACTAAAAATACAATAAAATGGTCTGACACACCTTAAGAATAGATTGACAGAGTAAATAGGAAAACGATTTTAACACTCTATATTCTTTGTTCAAGTATGCTTTGCAACTTAAAAGTGTGTGCTGTACATATAAAGTAGCCTACACATCTTAAAATGTAACAGTACCAAATGCCGCCTAGTACACACACTTTAAATGAGTTGCAGTGTGCCAGGAAATATTTTTTATGTAACAAAACACCTACGTGTACGCCCAGTTGCTAATTTAAGAGAAGAAAATACACTTCAGCTGAATGAGAAATAACACTTCTTCTCTTTTAAGTTTCTTTGGAGTCCTTTATTTACGTGGCTGTGTGTGACACAATTAGGAAGAACTGCGAGAGCTACTGGATTTAATTCATGATTATGGTGACTCTCTCTTTACTCTTAGCTCGGGGAGTTCTGTTTTGTGACCATTAGGGATTTTTTTTCCGGTTGTTAGCAAGAGCTTCGTCAGGTTACCTCCAGCATGGTGTGGCTTAACAAGTCTCGCAGTAATGGGCTGAAAATCCTCTTCGTCATTATATTCTTTCATTTGATTATCAAATGCGAAATCATATATTTACCCAGATCATTTTCTCGACAATACAGAACAGAGAAAAAAATTATATAAAAAAGTCGCAAGCATTTTTCTGATCAACAGTGTAAATTTATGCAGTTTTTACAAATAAAACTTTTTTATTATTATTTTTATACAGTTTCAAATTATTTGGTTATTTTTTTTAATAAGCTTAAAACCTATTTAGGTAAAATACGGTATCATTGGACAGAATGCAGCTGTGAGATGTTGACTATAACTTCGATTATTCTTGAAGCCACGTCGAATTTGCAGTTTTTTGCCATCATCTCTGTAACATGTATGAAATCGTGGTCATGTAACTGTCGCGTACGAAAAATTAAACGCGTTTATTGCATTTTTACTGCGAAATAATACAGACGTGTGTTGTAAAACATGTAGAGACTCGAGATGTTCACCAAAACTGAAACCTTTTGAAGGTTTATCAACTTTACGAAGTAAGCTCTAAAAATTGACTTCTACTGTTATTATTGTTATTATTATACCTGGAAAAATACATCTACGCAACATACAATATAAGATGTTATAAATGTTTCACCCTTATAATTGGAGACATAAGGGGAAATACACTGGTTTCTCTGCAAGCAAGTTTGAAATACAAGGCACAGTGAGTTTTACTGATCGCACGCTACATATTTATCTCTTATTCGCTATCGTAGGAAGAAACTTATAATGCTTTCTCTCTCAGAGATTCATTGCTTTTTTGTCTATAAACTCAGTTGCAATTCCAAGCTTAGTGTAGGGTTAAACTGTGTTAAGAACAGTTCTGGCTATCACGAAGTTCGGCTTAAGGCTGTTCCCTATGTAGACTGCGTTTGTGTGTGTGAGGCACAAAATCTATAAAGCGTAAGGTCGCTGCCAACCATAGTGTATAACACATTTTCACCTCTACGCGATAGCGACCGGAGCATTACTAGAATTCATTTTCCTATGGGACTTAAAGCGGTGATTTTATTTGTAGGACTTATAGTTTAAAGTCCAACGTGTGCTTCTATTTGTGTGTTTTTAGGTTCTGCTTTCTACATTCCCAGATACAGCAGTCTGACAAAGCCGTATTTTGCCATTTTGGGAGGCTCGAAAATCGTACTTTAAAACACGCGTGCAGAATTTTTGAACTTTTAGCGTCATTCATTGGAGTGTGTGATCTTTTCTTAGACGTTACGTAGAAGTTTCGTCAAAATATGAATACTCGCAACTCGCTGCAACGCGTTCCAAGCGTAGATAAGAAACCGCCTTAATTTATCGTTGCAACTGTAATGCAGTGGTATCGCCCGGGGTAGAAGTTGCTGTACTACAAGGAGTATGTTATACACAGCAGTTAAGGGTGTTCAAGTGTGATAAAACCATAATTTTATATTTTTATGAAATATTGTGAGTTTTGTAGACGATACTTGTGAGTACATTTTACTCTTACGAAACTATTTTGGCTCCCATAGTTTTCTCATAACTGTGCGAGAAAGTCAAAATGTACTTATTCTGCTGTCATGCAAATAGTGAAATCAAACTGACGTACATAAACATAATAATTCACTGTGATATTACATCCAATGAGCTATGTAATAAAGATTTATAAGACCATAATGTAATATTTGGAATTTTTTAAAAAATCCTAAAAGTACGGAAAAAAGTTGAAAATTCAGCAATTATTTTAAATACTAAAATAGTTCACGGCATTTTTCAAAAATGTTTTATTACGTAGTCCGTCATATGTTATTTCACTGTGAATTATTTCACGTACATAAGTCAATTACTTTTCACTATTTGCATGGCAGCAGAACATTACAATTTTGACTTTGACGCACCGTTATGAGAAAACTATGGGAGCTAAAATTGTTTCGTAAGAGTAAAATGTACTCACAAGTATCGTCTACAAAACTAACATCATTTCATAAAAATATACAATTACGATTTTATCGCACTTGAACATCATTAAGGACACCGCCTAACACGCTCAAAATGCATTACAGTGTGTTCGTAAACAGGTTTTATTTTTACGATACTATTCTACATGCGCCCATTGTGTCAATGTACGAAAAGAAAACACACGTCGGGCAAGGTTGTAATGTCATTGTTGAGGCCTCACTCTTTAGTTTTGCAGTGGTTTAAAAAAAAAAGTAACGCAACTTAACACACATACCGAAAAATCATTCCTACAGTTTTACCGCTTATACAGGATGAGTCGGGAGGAAAGGTACATGCTCTGAGGGGTGATAGTACTGGTGATTCTGAACAAATTGTTTCTAATAAACATATGTCCATTTCTTAGCCGTTTCAGAGAAACCTAATGAAAACAACAAGGAACGGGATAAGTGCAGGTAACGGTAAATCACGATACTGTTATCGTATGTTTTGTTTAATTGTGTACATTTCCACACGGTGTGGGGCTGGCTTAAAAGCGAAGTGTACACGAGCAGGGTGGACACAAGAGAGGAACTTCTCGCTCGTATTTACCATGCTTGTGCTCAAGTAAAGCAATGTACTAATGAGCTCAGATGAGCAACACAGCAGCTGTCTATCAGAGCAGCAAAATGCATTGAAGTTGGTGGTGGAGTGTTTGAACATGTTTTGTGAGGAAATGTGCACAATTAAACAAAACATACGATTACAGTATCGTGATTTACCGTCACCTGCACATTTCCCGTTCCTTGTTGTTTTCATTCGGTTTCTCTGAAACGGTTAAGAAAAGGGCATAGGTTTATTAGAAACATTTTGTTCAGAATCACCAGTACTATCACCCCTCAATGCATGTACATTTCCTCCCGGCTCATCCTGTATATCACCGCGTGTATCTGAATTTTCCTGTTGCAATACACCAAACGGATTTTTAGATTTTGTTGCGCCTGAAATATCTCGTATTTTGTTGTCAAAATACACCAAAATAAAGCAAAATAATTTTTTGCTAGCAAATGGTATTCGAAGCTCTCCAAAGAGCTAAAATGGGTCTTTTCAGACTGCCGTACTTCAAAATGTAAACTGAATTTATGTGAAACTCTCACATTGAGACGTACACTGAACTTTTCTTCAGAATTTACAAAAATTAAATTTTTATATTCACCAGTAAGTCCTGTAGTAAAAATGGATCGGCGGGAATCTTGCACGTTAGTTCAGTGCTTGGCTCGTTGTGGCGATGCGGTCTTTGATACGCGCTTCAAAGTCGCCCTTATGGCTCCGAGGGACCACGGCGGCCGAATGCTCAGACCATTCGCCTCCCACCAAGGTGATCCGGGTTCAATTCCCGGCGGGTTAGAATCCCGGCGAGGTGAGCCCCGGATTTTCGCATGTGGTAATCATGCCGGACGATGCCGCTGGTCGGCGGTTTTTCTCGGAGATGTCCCGTTTCCCCTGCCCTTCATTCTGACACTGCTCCTTACTCACCTCATGTCACCCCTCACCAGAACTTAAGACAACGAAGTTAAGCGTTGACTGACCAAAATCACTGACTCTCTCTCACTCTCTCTCACTCTCTCTCACTCTCTCTCTTTCTCTCTCTTTCTCTTATAACTCCGACGCCTTTGAGCTTCTATCGCACGGATTGGCGGCACCCTTAATATCGAGGTCATAAGTACTGGTAAGTGGATATGATGTAAATGAAGCAGCAACGAAATACAAGAATGGTAAGAAACGCCAACACACTGACTGAAAAATAAATCTGCCCTCTAACATCCACGTTAGACGCGAGTTTTCCACACGCGAACATATTTTTTCAACCGGGAATCGAACTCTCATCTCTGTAATAGGAGGCGAGTGGTGAAATTGCTACACCACCGCGTCCCCGTCGGCTAGGAGAGGTTTGTCGCTCTCCTTTTGAGGTCTGTCAGGACGAGTGATTAAAACACACTCCCAGAAAGGACGAAACCAGTTATGTTTGTCTGTAATAGAAATCTAAGGTCATGCTTCACTGTTTCTAACTTTTTTTTTTTTTTTTTTTTTTTTTTTTTAGATAATTAATGTTTTAAGATTAAACGAGAGCATACATCACAAATCTGTTCAGTAGTTTTTTTAAAACGGTTTTTGCCCTGATTGCAAATTTTTTCAAGGCAATAAATTACACAGTTTCGTCTAGTAAGATGATCAACTAAAGTTTCATTAGTTACTTAAATACTTACTTACTGTCTTAAAAATAAATGACCAACATGGAGAGTACCATTCTAAAAGAAATTGCTAACCAGAGTTAAGCTTTAAAAATCTACTATCGAGAAAACAGTAGGAAACAGTGTAGCGTACCCTTAATACTAGCCGAGGCCCAAAGCTGAAGTGGATTAGGTTCCCGTGTTTTCGATTAAGAGTCACACATTTATGTTTCTTTTTTTTTTAATGATAGTTATCCCACAAACTCTTTACACATTCTGATGATTATTTCTATTATAATAATATTAATTTACTGTATGACAAAGGTATGTAATAGTTCAACACTGGGCATGCTATCAGGAGGACCACAGTTTGATTCCCGGCTCGGCCGTCTTGAATTCGGTTTTCCGTGAATTTTTTTATTCAATCTTGACAACACTTTTTTTACAGTCCCGCTTCCTTTCCTGTTCCTGATTGTCTCTGTCGTGTGTTCCGCCTCTGAGAACTTCGCTGTTGACGAGACGTTAAGCCTTAAATGTTTTTAGTGAAGGTTGCAGCAAACTAAGGCATAAAAAAAAACCATCCTCGTTGGCCCAAATGTAGGTGATTCCTCGATGAAGTCTAAGGCGATAATATGTAAGCAATCTATGAACGAAAATTTACC
The DNA here is from genome assembly GCA_003012365.1 of Medauroidea extradentata. Taxonomy (NCBI): domain Eukaryota; kingdom Metazoa; phylum Arthropoda; class Insecta; order Phasmatodea; family Phasmatidae; genus Medauroidea; species Medauroidea extradentata. The sequence continues at coordinate 48,486 of PNEQ01112027.1, forward strand.
CACAACACCCAAATTATTGATCCTCCCCTCTTGACTTTTAGGGCTTTGTGCACCTCCCTGCAGAAGCCGTTTTTGATCGTTAGTTGCATTTTACATTAGATTTTCGTGAGAAATCGTCAGTCTGTGTTTTACAGTGTGCTTAGAGTCCGTTATTTTAGACGTAACGGATTTTGCAACACATTGTTTCAATACCCTACGTGAACTCTGCAGCTCAAATGTATGGTCAGTGATTGGATTATTTTCACTCTCATAGTCTTGAAGTTCTCCCCAAACTTAGACAAGGGTGGTATCGCAGTAACTTGGTCCTGATTGGCACAGTCAAATGAGCCACGCTTCTACACAAAGACTCTCTGCCAATAACTGTGAGAAAGAGTTGCAGGTGTGCATCTAAGACATTGACACAAAGTGTTGTAGAATTTTTTTACCATAAGTCACTAACTCTAAGTGTGCTTTTTGCGAACACACACTTTGCCTGAAAGAAAGCATATAACTTGGTTCAATATTATACAGTAATGAAATTGTTATTTTTTAATCATTCTTACAATGGGGGCAAGTTACAAACTAAATCGGTATTTTGGACGTACGCAATTGCAGCAATTGGTGTGTCACAGAAAACCAGAGGGTACACACGAACAGACAAGTAGACAAACAAAAGGATTTTGTTTGCAACTGGCAAACAAAGGTAAATATGTACAATTTCACATGGAATTCAGTCAGTGAATTAAAAGAAAATAACATAAACGAGCACCCAAGCTCAAGAATAAAAATACCAAAACCCCAAGGAAAACTAAATTAATAACTAAAATTATTCCACAAAAGTAATTCCGTCAGTAAATACGAAACAACAGGTTTTCTGTGAGACACCACTTGCTGCAATCGCTTATGTGCAAAATCCCTCTTTATTTTGTAACGTACTTGTTGTTACGGCATGTTTTCAACAGAATATGACGTGGTTACTTTACCGTGCATGATTCAGCACATTGGCAATCGGGGACTGGTCGCCACTTCTGGTCTATCTGGCGCCGGAGTTAATGACAGTGACATTCATCGATTGACACTGTCCAGTCTGCAATCTCTTTCCGGCCGACCTGTCCATCACAGGCTGGACATAGAGAGACAGATAAAGAGAGTGAGTACGTGAGAAAGGAGTAACTGATGTTGACGGCCAGTAGAGGAAATTCTGACTGTTCACGACTTGACGAATGTTTATCACAGACGTGTGACACACAAACCGGAGACGCTGACAGTTTAATAAACTCGATCTTCAGGGGGAAAAGTGTGATGTGTATTGAGGCCATTTCAAATATGCAAATATTTCTTGAATAAACTTTATTAAATAAAGTATAATTTTAAAGCTTATCAATAAAGACCTGTCGAGAGTAAGCTGTCGGCAGTCGAGCAAGCAATCGGCAGACCTCAACTGGCACTCAGACATGAAAGTATGTATGTATATATATATATATATATATTTATTTATCTATGAACATTCACAATGTGTAGTCAAGCAGTCAGCAGTGGAGCAATCGGCAGACCTCAACTGGCACTCAGACATGAAAGTATGTATATATATATATATATATATATATATATATATATATATATATATATATATTTATTTATCTATGAACATTCACAATGTGTAGTCAAGCAGTCAGCAGTGCAGCAATCGGCAGATCTCAATAGGCACTCATACATGAATGTATTACATATATATGTATGAACATTCTCAATATGTAGTCAAACAGTGGGCAGTCAAGCTGTCGTTCCAGTACAAATCCTACATTGAACTGCCGACTGCAAGTTGTAAATGAAAGAAAATAATAATTTTATTTTTAAATAATAATAATATATAGTTACAAGTTTGGAAGCACAAACTTTTCATGTGGACAATACCCATGCGTTCTTTTGGGATAGAAGTCTTATAATATTATAAATAAAAGGGTTAAATTAAGTACTGGATTTAATAGCTCACAAAGCTACGAAATACACAAAACAGTAATCAACTATAACTCTCACAACACAATTAGTTATGCACCCAATTAGTACTGTTCCACAGAACGTTAGTTAACTTTGACAATTAAAGCACAAGAATTTCACAATTAATCAATTAAAGACTAAAAATCACAGTAAAAGTTCGGTCATGCATCCAATCAACAGTCTCTCAAACAGTTACAAAGTACATCCTTAACAGTCCTAAGGAAGGATGACTCACCATGTACAGTGCAGCACCCAGAGTGCACCACTGTCTTCACTCTTGAGGTCTTCTTCGGTTCTACTCCCGTCGCCCACCTCCTTCCTCACCTGTCGACCCGCCACAGAAGTCCTCTTGTCTCACCCAGTACTGATCCGAACGTATGTGCCTGTAGCCTCGCAGTAGACTCTGGCGTCACCAAGATTTCTTCCTGACATCACCAAAATGTTCTCACCAGCCTCCCTGCACAAGCTTAGCACCTCCTCCGAGCAGGACCAATAGCGATCTTTCGAAGCACTCCTCTTGAAACATCAGGTAGACAGTCTCCTCAAGTCACCAGTTACTGCCCTCCTCGACACAACACCTTCAGTGTTGTTCTCCACAGCTCACCGCCTCTGCAGCACTCCAACACAACACCACAAGTGTTGTTCGTCCTTCCTTCAGCCCGCTGGCGTCACACAGCCTCGACACCAACAACAGCTGTCATGTTGCCATCCTCGAGACGCCACACCTCGTCAGCTCAGTCGTGCCGACACAACACCTGAGTGTTGTCTGACCCTTCTACAGGGCGCTGATTCTACTCAGTCTCGACACCGACCATTGCTGCCGTGTTGCCATCCTCGTGATGCCACACCTCGTCAGCTCCGCCGATGTTACATCAGCTTCGACGCCGTTGTGATACCGCCCTCAAGGCGCTGGTTCCTCATTTCTGCGTCGCCGTCAGTGTCTTCTCTCAGCCCGTCACTTCTCACGACGTCCATCGCTGCCCAGTTGGCAACGCCGCCCCTAAGGGCGCTGCCTCACACCACTCTCGGTTTCAGTTCAGCTTCACGTCTCACTACTAAGACTCCACAAGACTATCACAAGACTCTCACCTCCCGACTCCGCACAAGACTGCCTCATATTGCGCAGTTCCGATGCTCTTATACGGGCCCCTTCAATGATGTCAATGGCTGATGAAATATGGTGACCTGAAGTCTAAAGATAGACATTACCTCGGTCGTACTTGTTGATAGTCACGTATTCGCACTGGCGTCATCGGAGAAACCGAGTGACGTCTCTTGGGAGTTGCGACATAGCTACGAAAACCCATGACACCACTGGTTGACTCACAGGGCTAACCACCCAGCATGATGTAATGTGCCTGCTGCCCGGCCAATACGCAACAATATCATTTACATTTTTTTTTGCACACAGTTTATTTCTTTCTGTATTTCGTACTGATAATTTGTATTAAATAAAACACATATAGTGCAGTGTCTGCCTTCTCACAGGCACCACGTAAATAACGCCGGTACACGTACGTTATCAATGCTGTGGATAACGTACCCGACGTGTGTATATGAATTCCAAAATACAAGGTGCAATTATTCTATGCTAGTAAAAGTCTGCTTGTACCAGCAACAATTAAAATAGGTCAGTTTAAGAGTATTGGGCGCCTGAACACTTCTTAAATAAAATAAAACCAATGTCAAAATAGAGCTATGGCTTTTAATATATGCTTAGTGAATATTCGTTTGGAGGGAAATAAAAGTTGAAACGTAAGTAATAATTACTAGGATAAAAAAAATAACCAACCAAGTTAGCATGTAATGAATTTCCTTCAAATATTAAGTGTTCGTTATTAATGTTTTCGGGAAAAGTTCAGCGGTGAGTAGTGTCTTTAAGTGGGTGTAAAATATATAGTCCAGCAGACTTAATGGAATATCCTAAGACGCAGTGGGATGATGACAGCTTGACTAGCAGTGATATTATGATGACTCCATTATGAATAATACAGGCTTTCTACATACCATAAAACAACTTCTTACTGCCTTTGAACTAGGACAAAGATATTTCCCTGTTAGAAATGAGGCTCAAGGACGCTCATCTGTGGCGTATAGATGTTGCTTGCAGACGTCACAGGGAAATTATCTTCAAATCCTGAAGAGGACCATCCACTACACGTCAATTCAGTCCAGGGCATTGCTTAAAACTTTTCGAAAGAAAACAAACAAAAACCAAATATACACACTGTTCCCTGTTAAGAGGAAGTATTAGTGGAGTAAAACACTTGGCTGGTTGACAAATTAAGTGCATGAAGTGCATTATCAGAACAATGTGATATTTAAGCCAAACAAACTAAATTCCAGTTAAAATAAATTACGTTACAGCAAAACAATATTGGGTCTGGGTGTCTTGCAAATTAAATAATTAAAATTAAATCTGTTGCATGAAAGAGACAGTGAGATGTCACAATAGTTAAATGATTTTCGTTACTGCCAAAATCACGGCCATATTTCTAAAACAATTACCAAAATATATTCTTAATCAAAACTTCACTGCGAACGCAAGTTTTCATTTTCTGACTGCCGGAATCTCATTCAAGAAGAGCCAAAAGAATTATAGCCACCACTCGACAAATTATCGGCCAGTTTAAAATTAAATAAAGCAAAAAATAAATAATGAAGATAATTTAAATTTCGTTCTCATACCGCAAACCATGGAAATAATTGGTTACGTTATAATTTTCCTTATTATTTATTTGTTTTATTTATAGATGTATTTATGTTCCATTTATTTATGATATCCTGAAATGTAAAGACTTAATGGCCTACACACTAATTATTGTCATATATATCTATGTAGTTAAGATCATTTTCTCCAGGGTAAAAGATTTTGATACAAAAAGGTATCGGACATGTTTGACACGAAAATATTCGGGAAAATTAAAGACATTCAATACATTGTGATAGGGTCTGTATTGTGGCCCTGTATATGTGCGTGTGTGTGTATATATATATATATATATATATATATATATATATATATATATATATATATATATATATATATATATATAAACACACATAGTGATAACAAATAATAGAAAAACTTCTTTACATTTCCCAGCTTAAAACACAAGCCAACACAAACAAAATGATACGTAATTCATTCAGACGTTCTTGCAGTTTTTTATACATCCAGAACGTGGGACGTTTTTTCGTCGTAGAAATTTTTTTTTCAAAATAACCGTTTGCCTGCTTGTAAGATTTGCAGTTCGTATCCAGCTGTACAACTAGTTTGTCCGTAAAGTTAATATTTCTACTACCGTAGACGGGGGTGATTTTGGATACATGACGTGACTTTGTGACGTTACAAAAATAATTTTTCGCAAAAGTGGTACCGCTCAGTAAAAATATTTTCTTTGCGATAAATTCAAAATTATAATGAATAACAACATTAAATTTAATTAATATACACCCAAATTTGACACTTTATGAAAATAAAAATTGTATAAAATTATCCCTAAGTCAATTATTTTACACCACGTTTTTAATTAAGCGTCTTTTGTTTAACCGTCAAGGATTAACACTAAAATTCTTGCAGAAATAGTGATTTCATAAAATAGCTACGGAAGTAAGCCGAAGTTCATGATTTATAAAATTGAACATTCGTATTTTCTCGAAGTTTTCAAGTGGTCTCATGAATTAGTAATGTAAAATTGCTTTAAAATATATTAAAGAAATATTTATGAAACTACTGAAATAATTAATTTTATTAACTTAGAATCCCAAATTGACACATGAAGCAGTAAGACTCACAAATACAAGTCTATTCAGTAGCTCTAAGCGTTTTATTTAATTTATGAGATTTTCGTATTAAGCACATACAAAGAAAAACTAGAAAATTTTAATCAGGTTTTTATAAAGATAAGGTAATTGCACAGCGTTAGTATTTCCTACGCATACAACTATTTTTAACTACAGAACAATTTAATTGCTATGCATTTATACGTGCCAAAAATTACGGTATGTTATGATGCATTCATAGAAAAAGTCATATTTAAAGCCCAGATATTACTTGACTAACTGATGTTAATTATACAAATGTTTATAATGAATAGTGCCTCTGTATATACCGCAACATAATTTATTTTTTTTGTTTAGGCTATTTATGATTGTATTCAGGATAATTTATTTTCCATACTACCGAGAATGTGAAGTTATATCAAAATATTATTTTGTTACTGTTACAAAATAATTGATTTTATAAAACTGGTGTTTATTTTTATTCTCTTTATTAAAGATTATAGTAATTCGCATTGTTATGATTGTCATAGATGACCGTGTTCTTGTAAATTCCTTGCACAATAATAACACTAAATCTATATAAACTCGTTGTACTGCACACAGACTCTCACATTAAGAAAAATTTTTATCACTGGTGCCTACATTCTCTGGAACCGCTGCAGATATATCACCGGAGCTGAATGTCATCCCGCATGTCGTTCTTTCAACACCAGAAAAATGTCAAAATCCAGGGTAGTAAAGAATAACAGAGGAAAGCGTTGTGATCTCGCTTACAGTGACGTACGACAAACACAACTAAACTCAATGGAACATCAATTTTAGAGGTGTTGCTGTGAACGAGCAGCGCCTACAGTGAGTGAAAGCGAAAAAAGAAAATGCATAGTAGTACGAGAATGTGAGGAAATGAATAAAATATAGGAGGAAAGAGACATAAGATAGATAGAATGACAATCAAATGAAAAATGCAGCTATCTATCAATGTCTACAGTAACAATCTTACGCCAGACAAGAAATAAGTCAAAGAGAGACACTTAGCACACACACGAACTATTTCTGTTGCGTTCATTCGCAATTGTAAGTCAAATTATTAATTTGGAGAAGACATGGGATGAATTAAAATGCTTGGTGCGTTTTGATTACTTACGATAAGTAAACCAGCTAAGTATAGAATAAATGTAATGTTTCTGAGCGATGCAAGAACGTATTTCTTATGAAATGATTTCATTTACGCTTGAAAACACTCGTTGTAGTATAAAACAAGTAATATAATCCTACTTTGAATGTTTTGGCACATGTACAATATATCGCCAACTCTTAACACGTATTTTACTGCAGACAACTGGTTTTCTTCCATAAGTTGTTGACGAGCCACTAAAATTAAGTTTATTTATATGAGCACGCTATTGAATAATAAGCGAAATGTATCAACTTTCAGAGCCTTACTGAGAAATGTTTAAAGCCCTTCGTCTCGTTGTTGGGTATCGCAATACGAGTAATATGATAAGAGTACACTTAGGGTCGTAGTGTGTGGATGGTATCAGTAAACTGACAAAACAATTTGTAATTTTTAAGGATCGGGATTTGCGTTGAAATTCTATTAAAATAGGGACAACTATGATGAATAAGGACGACTGAGACGTTTAGAGAGCTGGCGCGGAATTAAAGGACAGAGGAAACTGCAGTTCTCCGTGATACCACGTCTATATTCGGTATCACAACATACGAGTCCCACATGTGAGATCCTTGGAGTGGCCCCAACCGGACATCGAATTGGAATCTCCTTGGAGCTATGTGTAGAGCCAGTGATTTTTGGTGAAAAGAATTCTGCAACAATTTGTTTCACTGCATTATGTGAACACCTGTTTCTCTGCTTCATGATCAGTGATTGGAAGTTTTTAACTTTCGGCGTCTCGGAGTCCTACCCGCAAATCACGGACTTGTGGTGTCGCGGTAACATTGTTCTGGTTGGTGCAGTCAAATCAGCCACGCCTCTGCCCTATTATATTCTGCCAATAAACACGAACCAGAGCTATGCACGTAAGATATTGAAACAAGTTGTTGCAGAATTCTTTTCACCAAAATCACTGGCTCTAGCTATGTGATCTACACTCCGCCGCTGATCTCCGGACTGTTAGCTCGGCCCACTTGACGCACTATTTGACGTCACTACTGCGATTTGTTGCTATTTCTACGAAGATTCCGACCCTCGAAGACCACAATTTGTGTGTCAATATACGGATACTTCCCAGCTTCTGCAACACTAAGTGTATGTATAATTTTTCTCGTCTTTGCATTCCGCTAAAACGCGCCGGAGTGTTTAAGGCGATATTCAGGGACATCCTGTATTTACAACCTAACAGAGCTCGCCCACTTCACACTTCCATTTTTTAAATATTTTATTTAACTTGCATTGTATGTTTGTTCTGGTTAAATTTAGCAACTGCATCTTAAAGCGGTTATCCTCAACCGATTGAGCTGAAATTTTACATACACTATTAGTTTGGATGACAATGTATCGTTAGTTGAGTGACATCATTCTAAATCCAATATGGCAGACCACTCAAGATGGCGGACTGTATATTTTTTATGCACTCTCATGATGTGGGTACCAAATGAAAGGGTTTGCTGAGAAGAATGTGAGTAAAATGACGTCCACGTTCAGCTCTTCGAGTAGATGGTGTACTACTGCCCGGATAAACGGTAAGACTTAGCGGGGTCGTGTCTTAACTAATATCGACCTACACCCGTGGTAAATTCTAGCTGTGATGAAAAAAATAAAAAAAAACTCGGAACTGTGTTTTGTTAGGCTGAAATAAGTGACTTATACCTCCAAACACCCAAGTCACGCTGAGGCCGTGCCGAGGACTGAGTGGCATCAGTGTGTATGAAACATGATGTGAACGTATCACCTCAGAGCACCGGGGCCAACACTGTTGTATATTAGCTCTTACCCTTCTACACGAAGCTCTGGGAGGGTCGGCGGATATTTCTCCGGTATTCGTTGGAGCAACATGGACAAATTACTAAAAAATAAATTACTAGTAAAAATGCATTTTCAAAAACAAGCTTTTATTTAAATGCTCTAAAAAGAAGAAAATAAACTTTAAATTAAATCATATCCATCAATTTATTACATTAAACAATGTACATTATGTAAAAGCTTGTCTCAAGATTTACCCGCGTAGATAAACAAGATACAATATGTAACTTGATCTTGACATAAGTAATTTATTCTAAGAAAGAAAACACTTTTTTTTTTTTTTTTTACAAAATAGGTAAATCTCGCGACAAGCTTTTATATTATATTGTGTAATGTAATAAATTGGTGGAATCGATTTAATTTAAAGTTTATTTTAAATTTTTTTAGACCATTTAAATACAAGTTTGTTTTAAAAGTGTTTTTTAGTATTAATTTATTTGGCATCACCTGAGACACTACAATAGTATCATAAGTGCCTAAAAGTGAAGTGTAATTTGTCATCCTCCATGCATCATGATGTATATATGCGTGACAACGATGAACGAAAACAGATATAACAAGCGTTTACAATACAACAAATGCAGGTATCGATGCACTTGATCAGAAATATGCAAATTACTCTATAAGTCGCAGGACTAAACATTGGCCACTTGCCATTTGCTATGCAGTGAAGAAAATGTGTATTATTGTGTTTAAGTTTTACATTATCCAACACTTGAAATGAACAGTTACAGTGTTTTGAAACAAAAGACTGTGTGATATAAACACACGTGTTTCTTATCGTAGAAGAACTGCATGAGCACAGAATAGGACAAGTTATAGAATTTCAAAACAATATGGCTTAAGTCCGTACTTAAATGATCGTATTCGTACAGTTTTTGTCAGTTGTATAGTGGATTAGTTACAGAGTGCTGAGCCTCTATCTTCATACATTTCCATGAATTGTAAGGACGGACTATGGAATTTCAAACGTTGCACTAATCTTCAACTCGTGGTGACAATTTATCTGCGTTAAAACAGCTTTTTGTGTTTCCTTCACGTCGTCTTTGCCCTCAATTTTGACGTTTTTAGTAGTGCACTTTAGCATCGAGTGGAAAAAAAAATCTTCAGGGGATTAAATTAGTACTTCAAGTTCAAAAATTATTGTTTTGAAAGCCATATGTTACTGATTACAATATTTTGCTCTATACCAAAAGTCCATAAAAAGAAAATACTTTTTGGTATTTTGTTTTATTATTTAGGACATCCAGTTAAAACATATGTCCCATATCAAACAGTTTTATGAACATTATGTGCCACATGAATGTAAGTAATGCAAAAATCTTCGTTATACTGAAATTAGATGTTAGTTGTGAAGATCAGATGAACGTTTATTTCTATCTGTTAGAAGAACATTCGTTTTAAAAGTATCCACAGTATGTACAAACGTCCTTCCGTTACAACATCTGGCAAGACACTAGTATCCACTATTATTAAATACCTCAACATATAAATGAACTAGGAAGTCACAAAGAGAAACTGAAATGTGACACAATAATTTATATCAATTGCGAAATAAAATTAAAATATTGTTATGGAATGAATAATTTAATGCACACGCTAAATTTTGTGTTGACGTAATATTTCTCGTATGTGTTCACTGTTTGCAACACAGTAGCTGTTTTGGCAAAACGTGGCGTGTTTGCTTACTAGAATGCGTAGTGCAATATTCTCTTTAATTCCAAATCATAATAAGTAAGTATTGTCATTTCCAAATAAATTAAAAGAAATCACATTTTTCTTCTGCAAGAGTTAATTTAAAACACTAACGTTTGTAAACATATTTTATTGAATTATGAAAACCAGTTTAATATAGTTCACTGCATTACATCAGCCTTTTTTTTTTGCTCTTAAAAAGTTGATGAAATACTTTTGCAACAGTTTATTTTGTTTACGTAATGTTTGTATAATTTGGAATTTAACTGAAGGCGATATTTGATATGAGTTTTATGACTTTACCATATTTTTTACACCCCCGATTAGTTAAATTTGTATTCACGTGAAGAAATTAAATATGACAAAGTTTAAATTTTTCTAGTATAACATATTAGCGCAACTATTTAGTATCTCAACTAAATATGCAAATATTAAAAATATGTGTATCCTTTAATCAGGAAATATAATGAATGTGTATCACTGTTGTTTATTGCCATACTCTCTTGTTCCTACTTTTTTACTGTAATTAATTTTTATGCCTAAACTAGAGCAGATATCAAAAATCAGTTTCAGCAGTTTTGTTTAATTTCGTCTTCTCCAAGTTTCGTGATTTTTTAAGGCACTAAATACTATCGTTTTTGCTATTTATGTAACTAACGAAATACTGACTAATTGACTTTTTAGTCGAAACCGTATTATTTCTTGCTTTGAAAAAAAGTAGCTATCACGGCAATAGCCTTTTTAAACAAAATTGCCAAACAGATTTTTTTATATCTGCTCTCGTTTAAGCTTAAAATAATAATTAATCCAAAAATAGTATAAACAAAAGAGCATCGCCTATAAGTGGTCAAGAGTGAAAAAATTATATTTTTTCAAAATTTATATTGTTAGTTTCGTAGATGATACTTGTAAGTACATTTAACTCATATGATACAATTTTACCGCTCATAGTTTTTTCATAACGGGGCGTCAAAGTAAAAATTTGCATGTTACGCTGCCCTGCAAATAGCGAAAACCAACTGACAAAACTTAAACAAAATAATTCACCGTGAACTTTCATCCCATGAGCTATGTAATGAAATATTTAAAACCCCACAACGAAATATTTTGAAATAAAGAAAAAATCGTAAAAGTACAGGAAAAAGTCATAAAATCAGCAATTTTTTAAAATAAAAAAAAAAAAATAGTTCGCGGAATTTTTTAGAATGTTTTATTACGTAGCCCATATTATGTTATTTCACTGTGAATTATTTCACGTGCAAAAGTCGATTAGTTTCCACTATTTGCGTGGCAGCAGAACATGCAAAATTTGACTTTGAGGCACCATTATGAGAAAACTACGCCAGCTAAAATTGTTTCGTAAGAGGAAACTGCACTCACAAGTACTGTCTGCAAAACTGACACTATTTCATATAAATATAAAATTATGACTTTATCGCACTTGAGCGCTCTTAATTTAAGTCCTTGAGGGTAAAAGAGACACTAGTTCAGTGGATTGTGCTAATTGGCGATGAGGCTAATAGACAGAAAGCAAGAGTCAGCTTAAAAGCTGGCGCGATTTAAAGTCCAGATTGCGCTTCTTCTTTTACAATATCGCGTGAATTAGAACTTCATAGTATGATATCATTTATAAATTTATATGTTATTGGTCCCCATGAGTCTTAAAGACTCGTTCTCGGAGAAAATACATACATCATTTGGCACATTACAAGTACAATTTTTACCAGTATTATTCTCTTAGGAAGTAAAATGTTTGCTGTAAGTACATTTTGTGAGACAGTTTAAATTAGGTTAGCTCTTATCATTAGCCAAACAATGGATAAGTGACAAGTTCAATCACCAATAACCTGTAACATGTTTTAGGGACATACATATAATACTCTACCTATATCTAAATAGCTTAAATCCAGTTAGTACATAGTTACTACATTGGACTGATAGTAAGCCAAAGTACTGTTCTACAGCTTCCAGATTGTACTACTGCCCTTAATTGCAAGGTGTTTAAGGGTCGAAAAAGTAAACAAAGATATTTACAGATATTTTAAACTTTTTCCTCTTCAAATACGTTTGAAAGGCCTTTAGAAAAACAAGGACTCGAAAGATAATAGTGATTTAAATTTAAAAAAAATAATGAAAGTGTTTCCAGAACAGTCTTTTACGGAGAAACTGGCATCGAATACGCGTAAAAACTGAGTTTACAGACGAAATCATACTAACGATGCCTTGCTTAGATATTCACCAATGTTGGTTTAAGTAGTTGATTATGTGATCTTTGAAAGAACTGTGCAATGGGGGTGATTATGGTTTTACGTCTTTATTCGGGCATTGTTATAACCGAACGGCAGGTTAAGTACGACAGTGATTTTGTTGCTAATTTATTAGACTTGCAAACAGTTGTCTGGGAAATATGGCAGATCTGTTTACTTCAAGAAGAGAAAACAGAGTGAAAATGCTTTAAATTCTTGTCGGTTCAGTCGGTGACTTGGCGCGTAAAGCCTTCAAAATGTGACGGCTACTGTTAGCCTTTGAGCTTCATCGATTATGTTCCTCATTCACGTGATCTTCCTACTGGGCGGAGCCCTTTAATAACAACCTTGTGGCGTTCCCTTCCCTCTGGGCCCGTACATCTTCTATATGGCCCTTCGATTATTAGCAGCTAAATAGCCAATCCCGCCTGCTCGCGTTCTTCATCCGTTACAAGGCGCTTCACATGCTAATTATCAACACGTGCCATCCTTTGCATGTTACGGTAAATATCGTATACAAAAAAGGCCATTAAAGTCCTTTAGTGACACTTTACTTCGCGGCGAAGCAAGTTAAAAATAAGTAATATGGGCGACACTGGTACGTTAGCCAAGAATAACGCCGCATTTATGCACGGAGTATAAAATATGCGCACAGTGTAAATGTCATATTTTTGCTGCTGAACGTTATGTGTAACCAAACAGCTTTCTGTGCGGAAAACGTGAGGTAAAGTCAAAATAAATTCTTATCTTCCTGTTTTACGAATCATGTTAGTATACATGTATTTTTGTAGATTTCGTGTTTTGTAAAACACAGTAGCATAGCTAAAAGTGGATATTTATATTATGTGAGGTCACGTTTTGCAGCTTCAAGTAAATACACATTTTGCGTGAAACGCTACAATACCGCCCATACACAAGCTAAGAACTAATATTGATTTGTGTTATTGTAAGAGTATATGTAAAATGTCTAAACTGCCCTAAGATTTATTGGTGACAGTTTGAGTGCTGTTGATGCTAACAGTGGCGGTTAGGATAGTGTAGAGTATGCTGTTGTTTATTACTGGCTCTAATTAGATTTCAGATTTCACACCTCGGCAACTGAAACATAGTTCAATATCATATGTGAACGTTATAATATATTATTTTCCTCCCCTACTTCACGATTATTACTAGTTCGAACTACGTGCACCAATAATGTACTACTCGACCACGACAACTAGTTCCGCGGGTAAAATGCGAACTACCGCTGTGTTGTCCTTGACGACCGATCGCAACTGGTGTGTTGCGGCACAGCACCGGCCATAATACCGTGGCACAGGCAGCTAGCTCGGTGTACACCGCGCTACGTCTCCACTGACCGTGTGTCATGAACTCATGTCAGGTGCAGTACATTTCCCCTCCCTGTGACGTGTCTACCTACTACTAGCGCCACGCTTCTTCCCCTCACAGGAGGACTAAAGTCAAATACACTATGCCAATACCGGACAGCTTGAGTACTTTTGCGAGAATTCTGTTTGTGTTATCACGTCAAACCACCAGAGAACAGCACCTTATGTTTAATTGTTTTCAGATGTACGCTACCAACATTAAAATTCTGGAAAAAATTCTCTATGGAGAACATCTTTTCGCTGCACGGAGGAAATAAAATATAGCAGTACGATAAATATGTAAAAGTTAAATAAAACATGTTGAAATAAGAAAATGCAATAATTTTACAAAAATAATACCAAAATATGTGTTAGCTTCACGCCATACCGCTACGATATTTTTCACAAGTTTACTCTTAGTATTTGCATAGAGCTGTCTGGTGTTAGTATCTAGGGTAATCGCTATAGTTGCCGTGTTCGTGTAGTACTATGTTGTGCGTGAACCAGCTTGCTTTGCAATAGATCATTCCCCAACAACCACAACTTAATGTTACTTTTCAATAGACACGACATTTTAACTCAGGTGGTGCACGGAACATTGCTGAAACGTTACAATGTGCTGCGTTGGTCACATATTCGTCAGCATGTTGCCTACACGTGCAAGTAACGTCACACTGGCAACGTTGCCGGCCAGACCTTACAGCTTGGATTGTGAAACAATTAGAATTTGATGTCTATCATCGACATCTGTCACATGTCGTCAAACGTCGGACATATGAGTCTTTACTACTCGACGATACCAACGACGTCAACGATGTCGACGACAGTATAAATTTTAAAAGTTACATTCCATAAATGTTTATACGCTTAGTACGATGATGCTACTTGGAACACGTTACAAGCAAATATAATCACGTATTTATTCATTCACATTCTACGAATGTGCGGAGATATATATATATATATGTATATATATATATATATATATATATATATATATATATATATATATATATATACTGTACATATAAATTATGTATAAAATATGTGTGCGTGTATAAGTAATACAGACGTGAAATGACGTGGCGGCTCGTTTGATATTGTTGGATTTATGTCATAGGATGTTTAGGTAAATAAGTTGTTCTCTGCGTGCATTCCGATAAAGTACTTAACCGTGTTCCCCTGCATGAACATTTCGATTAATGTACACGTTATGTTTTTATTCGCGAGTTGTTAATGCATAGTATGCAGCTGCATTTGTCTGGTATGATTTTCATTGGTGGTATTCTTGATGGATTAAACAATAGTTTTTTTTTTTTTTTTTACTTTTTTTGCTGTTATTGGAACATGCATTTTCCCATTTTACAGACGTCACTAAATTTATGTTCTAAGGGAAATTTACACTTAAATCGTACATGTTTAAATAAGTCTATAACTTACTGCATGAATTTAAAGTCGCAGATGTACCGTAATGTGGAATGCTCAGGTCTTAACATGACTTCGAGCTTAGCTAGAAAAACAAAATTGTTGAGAGGGCATACAAATTTTTAGGCGTAAGTCTTGTATCACCAACGGTTTCCTGAACAATTAAATGCCAAGACGTGGTTCGCGAATTTTGCTCTTTTCATTGTATCACATTAACGACATATTGTATTACAATTAGCAGAACAAGACTACAAATAGAAAATGTCGAAAAGTTTTGTTATAAATATATCAAGTTATAAGCTGCCTATTTACACTTTCAGCAATATGTTTTATAAATTTTTAAGCTTGTTGTATACATTTTGGAGTGTTAGAAAACGTACATGAAAATATTTTGAAAATATTTGTGACAATCTAGTCGTAAAGTAAGTTTGACAATATTCGTCTCGGCAAGTTGTGCAACATCGCCTTAAGGGCTTGTCCCCGAGCTTTTTTCAGACTGGTACCAATTACTCAAATATTTTTAACCAAAAGTTTTGAAAAAATTTGTGTCAATGTGTAATCACACGATGCACAATACTGTGGACGCATTTTTAAAAATAATGTACCATACACCAGCAAAAAAATAATTTCCTTAATTTTTGCTTATTTTTACGACGAAAAACGTGGTACTTAGGGCATTGAAATCTAAAAAACCGTTAGGAATAGTTCTACAAAAAAAATTCAGCTACAAATTATAACATATAAGTGCCAAAACTGTGCAGCGAAATTTTGATATGAGTATTAGGTGGCAATAAAAAAAATATTTTCGAAATCACTACAAAACTCCGTAACAAGGCCTTAAAGTGTCGATTTCGACATGTCGAACAGCATTCCAAAATAACATCGACTGACTTTGTAGATCGCTGTGGTCGTGAAGTAGGAGAAATTCACGTCGTCACTCCGTCCCTATTGGGTCTCGACCCTGAGAGAGATTCCCCTGGCCTTTCTTCAGTAGTCTCCACAACTTTTCGCGCCCGCACTTCTTGTGTCATTTTCCAGCCTTTTGATTGGTCCTTTACGACGTTATGGGGTGCAGTCATCCTTGTTGCATTTGCGATTTCCCTTTGTTAAACGGTCCCAATTATTTCCCCGACGTAATGGAATTTCAAGCAGTGGTTGTTGCGCTGTTCCGCCTATCGTCTATACATTTGTGTTTACAATGATCTCCGATTTTAATGCCTGTAATCCACTTTCTAGTGTCTTAATATGAAATATTATATAGGTATAGTTCAGAATAAGGTCAGCACTTAAAAAAGCCCTGCTAAATTTCTATTTTCAGCCAATTTGTATCTTTATGCACGTAACGGCTAAAGTGAGGAAATGTCTGTCCTCTCTGGACACGTCACTTGTTGTTTGCGCGAGTAAGTCAAATTGTGCAGTTGGTTGGAACATGTGTATTAATTATATAAGTCACAAATGTGTCTAATTCATTTACTTTTACTTCAATATTGTTGCATATGATTAATAAAACACTCGGAACTATATTCGGCACATCGCTGCCAACTATACAACGAGTATGGTAGCTATTGTTAATGATAAATCATAGGCAGTAACGGCTTGTGGTTAATTTTTTAAATGTTAAATCTTAAGTGCTTACTTTATACCGAACGACCTGTAATGAAGTGGTATTGAAACACGTTGTCCATGATCTGACAGCGCGAAGGTAATATTTTGGCAACTTATCCAGCACAAGTACATGCCTGGCTCTTCATAGAACGTTGTGGCAACGGAACAATGCTACAGTGCCAAAAATGACCAGCAAAGTACGAGGGCAGCCCCCAGCATACAGTGGCTTTATATTTATAATTAACGTAAAATTCGTTTGCATATACTTCAATTAATCTAAATTTGGATAAATTTGACAGCATCTTATAGGCAAAAATGTTCAGTATTTTGTGATTTGTTGCACATTGCAATACATATTTTTTTTGCTCTAAAATGAACTTGAGATGTCCAGTTCAGCGTTTGTGATGTACTCCACTGTTCCTTGACCATGGTAAAGCTCGGTACACACAATCTTTAATTTTGTATTAAATTACTTACGTATTTCTGTTCATAAATACCCATAGCGATTTTATACCAGAACTAGCAGTCCCCCGCGGCTTTGCTCGCGAGTATTATTCGTAACTGGTAATATTTGCTTTAATTTAAAAACCTATTTGTACACAAGATTGGTACTTCAGTCATCAAGTGTTAGAATGTCCAAGCGGCTAGTTGAACTAATTCTGCAGCAGGATAAGTAGCTATAGCTGTCCACGCGAAAAGCAGTCTTAAGATTGTCCCTGCCACTAACAGCGACTTCGCCTGGGCCTTATTTATAGCCCTGCCTATTTGACGTTGTGTGGGTAATTACAGACATCTAAGGTAAGAGGTTAATCGAATGAAAAACATCTTATTTACCCTGTGTACACCCATTGGTGACGGTGCCCTCAATTATATATTTTCAAAATATTCACTTTAACTTTATTGACATTACAAAGTTTCAGAGGGTAAAGGTTTCGCGGAAACGTAATCGGTGCCCCAAACTTGAGATTAGTGAGATGATATTTCGTGGTTTTACTGCCGAAAGTGACAGTCAAATTGAGACAAAATTATAACAATGCTAGGAATATGTATATGTTGCTCACGAACAATTGCCCAAGTTTAAAGTCTATTCGTCGTTTCGTACTGTTGTGTCACAGTATAGTAACATACCAAATTTTTGTTAATATCTACAATTTAATACTGTTTTTAAACGAAATAGCATTTATGACTTAATCACTTTTGACAGTATACCGACGATATGTCAGCTGATATTGTAGAGGAACCTAAGTGGAAAGCGAACTGTAATTTTACCCCTTTTAATGACTACATGTAAATTGCACTAATTCTATCTGCCTTGTAGTTTTTGTGTGTCAGAATTGAACGTTCGCACGCAGCTTTTAACGGAATTCGAGCCCAGAACCTCCCGGTATTTAGACCTGAGTAACAAACAACTGCGTCAAGTAACGTCGAAATAATTCATAACAGTAAAATTTATAAAAAAAAAAATAAAATATCTGTGTCGTGGGCTCATAGATGTTATACAACACCACGTCTCGATTGGTTACTGTATTGAAACTCATGTATAGGTTGTTTCTCGCTGCTCGTTCCTGCTGTTAGGATCATCTGCCTTGATTATTGACCAACTAAATTTTATTCTTAATAATCACGTTTCTTATAAAGAAAAAAAAATTACATACATATTTTTTTAAATATTTACGTAAGCATCACTCTGACGCGAACAACACCTCAATATCGCTACTGGTTAGATAGATATCGTGGGTTGATGGAATAACAAATTTTGTGCTTTTTCACCCTTTTGGTTGTCGAATTTCGAAATATTTTTAATTTACATCTTAGACATTTGTATAAGTATCCAACTGTAGTGTAAATCACATCGCTAGCCCGTTCAGTCGAATCAAAATCGATCATTCACTAAAAAAACACATATCACCCCTGCACAATGTTGAGAAATCGAATTTCGAAAAATCTGAAAACTGTTTTGCGATAATTTCTGTAATCATCATCCTGAAGCAAAAATTTATTGTATATCTCGACGGGTTCGATAGATATCGATGATTTATCTACAACACATTCAAGGTCTTTTCACCACTTAAGAGAGTAAATTTCAAAAAACCCTTGAATCGTTTTAGAATACTTTATTGGTATCTCGTGGACGTAAAAAACACAACATTAGCCCGCTGGGTTCAAGATATATCAACGATTAATTGAAAACGCTTTTCACCACTTTTCACCCCTTTTCACGTCCTTAGGTGGCGAATGTCGAAAATTCCTGAAATTCCTTGTTAGGTATTTGAGTAAGTATCAATCCTAAACAAAAATCACGTCGCTATATAAAAAGCTATGGGATCGATATATATCGAATGTAAGTCGAAAAAAAATATTACCCCTTTTTTTAACAAGTTTAGGGCCGAATTCGGAAAATATATTTTAAATAGTACTTGAGATATTTACAAAAGTACCAATTTAAAGCAAAGTGCACTTCGATATCTCGATTGATTCGATAGATATGGAAGGATAATCGAAAACACATTTCACGTATTTTCACCCCGAAACGTCTTTGAGTCCTGACATAGACATTTGTAAAAGTATCCAATTAAAGTTAAAATCAAGATTATAGCCAATTGTGTTTCAAAGATATAGACGATTCATAAAAAACACATTTTGCCCCTTTTTACTGTCTGGAGGTCGAATTTAAAAAAAACCTAAAACTACTTTTTAGGTATTTACGTAAGCAATATTTTTAAGTGAATATCAACTCTCTATCCCGAAGGGTTCGATAGATATCGATAGTTGATTGGAAACACATTTAAGGTATTTTCACGCCCCTAAAAGTTGAACTTCGAAAAACTCTTAAACTAGCTAATATGCATTTTTACGAGTGTCCTATTAAAGTAAAAATCACGATGATTAGCCGTCTGGTTCGAGCTCTATCGACGTTTCTTCGGAAACACTTGTCACCCCTTTTCACCCCCTTAGAGGTCGAATTTCGAAAAATCCCTTCTTAGTGCTCGCCTACAACCTGTAGGGAACCCCCACGAAAAATGTCACGATTCTAGATCCAGTGGTTTGGGCTGCAGTTTGATATGTCAGTCAGTCAGTGAATCAGTCAGCTTGCATCTCTATATATAAAAATGAAAGCTGACTGACTGACTGACTGATTGACTGACTGACTGACATATCAAACTACAGCCCAAACCACTGGACCTAGAATCGTGAAATTTTTTGTGGGTCGTAGGCGAGCACTAAAATGGGATTTTTCGAAATTCGACCTCTAAGTGGGCGAAAAGGGGTGAAATGTGTTTCCGAAGAAACGTCGATAGAGCTCAAATCCGACGGCCAATCGTCGTGATTTTTACTTTAATAGGACACTCGTAAAAATGCATATTAGCCATTTTAAGGATGTTTCGAAGTTCTACATTTAAGGGGGTGAAAAGACCTTAAATGTGTTTCCAATCAACTATCGATATCTATCGAACCCTTCGGGATAGAGAGTTGATATTCACTTAAAAATATTGCTTAAGTAAATACCTAAAAAGTAGTTTCAGGTTTTTTTGAAATTCGACCCCCAGACAGTAAAAGGTGCAAAATGTGTTTTTTTATGAATCGTCTATATCTTTGAAATACAATTGGCTATAGTCGTAATTTTAACTTTAATTGGTTACTTTTACAAATGTCTATGACAGGACTCAAAGACGTTTCGAAATTCTTTATTTAAAGGGGTGTAAATACGTGAAATGTGTTTTCGATTATCCTTACAAATCTATCGAATCAATCAAGATATCGAAGTGCTCTTTGCTTTAAATTGGTGCTTTTGCTAATATTCCAAGTACCATTTAAAATATATTTTCTGAATTCGGCCCTAAACTGGTTAAAAAGGGGGTAATTATGTGTTTTCGACTCAGATTCAATTTATATAGATCGCACAGCTTTTTTATACAGCGACGTGATTTTTGTTTAGGATTGATGCTTACTCAAATACCTAACAAGGAATTTCAGGAATTTTCGAAATTCGCCACCTAAGGACGTGAAAAGGGGTGAAAAGTGGTGAAAAGCGTTTTCAATTAATCTTTGATATATCTTGAACCCAGCGGGCTAATGTTGTGTGTTTTACGTCCACGAGATGCCAATAAAGTATTATAAAATGTGATTCAAGGGTTTTTCGAAATTTACTCTCTTAGGTGGTGAAAAGACCTTGAATGTGTTGTAGATAAATCCTCGATAACTATCGAACCCGTCGAGATATACAATTAATTTTTGCTTTAGGATGATGATTATACAAATTTTCGCAAAACGGTTTTCAGATTTTTCGAAATTCGATTTCTCAATACTGTGCTGGGGTGACATGTGTTTATTTAGCGAATGATCGATTTTGATTCGACTGAACGGGCTATCGATGTGATTTACACTTCAGTTGGATTCTTATACAAATGTTTAAGATGTAAATTTAAAATATTTCGAAATTCGACACCCAAAAGGGTGAAAAAGCACAAAATTTGTTTTCCATCTACCCACGATATCTATCGAACCAGTAGCGATATTGAGGTGTTGTTCGCGTCAGTGTGACGTTTACTTAAATATTAAAAATATATATATATATATGTATTTTTTTCTTTGTAAGACACGTGATTATTAAGAATAAAACTAAGTTGGTCAATAATCAAGGCAGACGATCCTAACAGCAGGAACGAGCAGCGAGAAACAACCTATACAGGAGTTTCACCCTACAGTAACCTATCGAGACGTGGTGTTGTACAACCTCTATGAGCCCAGGACTTAAATATTTTATTTATTTTTTAATAAAATTTTTTTTTCATAAATTATTTCGACGTTACATGACGCAGTTGTTTGTTACTCAGGTCTAAATTCCGGCAGGTTCTGGGCTCGAATTCCTTTAAAAGCTACGTGCGAACGTTCAATTCTGACACACAATAACTACAAGGCAGATCGAATTAGTTTAATTTACATGTATTCGTTTAAAAGGGGTTAAATTACAGTTCGCTTTACACTTAGGTTCCTCTACAACATCAGCTGACATATCGTCGGTATACTGCCATAAGTGATTAAGTCATTAATGTTATTTTGTTTAAAAACACTATTAAATTGTAGATATTAACAAAAATGTGGTACGTTTCTATACTGTGACGCAACAGTACGAAATGACGAATATATTTAAAACTTGGGCAATTGTTCGTGAACAATATATACATATTCTTAGCATTTTTGTCATTTTATCTCATTTTGACTGGGTCACTTTTGGCAGTAAAACGACGATATATCATCTCACTAATATTAAGTTTGCTGTACCAAATACGTTTCCGTGAAACCTTTACCATTTGAAACTTTGTAATAGCAATAATGTTCCAGTGAATATGTTGAAAATATGTAATTGAGAGCACCATCACCAATGGATGTATACAGGGTAAATAATATGTTTTTCATTCGATTCACCTCTTACCTTAGGTGTCTGTAACTACCCTACAGCGTCAAATTGGCAGGGTTATAAATAAGGTCCAGACGAAGTCGCCGTTAATGTCAGGGACAAATTTAGGACTGCTTTTCGCGTGGACAGCTATAGCTACTTACCCTGCTGCAGAACTAGCCGCTTTGACATTCTAACATTTGATGACTGAAGTACCAATCTTTAGTACAAATAGGTTCTTCAATTAAAGTAAATACTACCAGCAGTTCCGAATAATACTCGCGAGCAAAGCCGCGGGGGACTGCTAGTTTTTATATATATAGATTATGTAGTAAAACTTCTGTGTTACGTACAAACTATCACTGTTTACTTACAGCTTTCGGTATATAAAGAAGAAAAATATGCTTGTGATGTTGGTTGCTATAATCCATCAAGTATAAATGTAGAATTACCGAAAAATATTTCTCTATCAAGACACGCATGTGACTCCCAAATAAGTTACACTATCTTGTAGTATTTAAGTTTTGATAATTCCGGCAGCCATTGTTTGGCAGGAAACAAGAATTTTTTCTATTCAATTTACATTTGCAACCCTGCTTGCGTACTTCGCATGCGCCGCGGCTTAAAGTGTGCATTGCGCATGCTCTTGAGCATACACTACGATGAAAAATAGGACGGGCTCTATCTGTGAAATTAGGTATAGCATTCTGCCTGGAATCAACGTAGTTGCGGTTCACACTGTCGAAGTTCTATTTGAACAGAATTTGGTACGGAATCATGTACTGAAATATGGGTAGTGTGTACCGGGCTTAAGAACATTATTACATCCTTAATCTTTAAAAATTAATATAATAATGAAATAGTGGTTTTTATAAGCTGATAGGTTAAAAATATTAGGGGTCTATACATTAATAAGCAACAAAAATGTTATTATAGTAAAGTATATTGGTACTCAGCGAGGTATAAATGAAAGACAGGCGAAAGGAGTCAAATTCGTAACTAATGATTTCCACATATGTTGCAGAGACAGTGACGGCTCCCGTTTTGCTGATCGTCACCCCGAATGACACCGAATTTGGGTAAGTAGATGACTTCAGCACTTGTATAAAATGTCTAATATGTATGTTATTTCTGTTGATACTTGTGTGGTTGTCGGCGTACTATCCAAATAGCTACCATAACATTCATGCGGCAGCTGAGACCGAAAGATTGGACAACATAAATTTTGACCATCATATTTTTTAATTTTATCTACTTTAACGACCAAATATTTTCAAACGGTATTTTTCTGATGCGTAAACGGAATGCAGTAACGCTTTGTAATCAAGATGTAATGTTTCTTCACAAACATTTGTTTCTTGTTACCATAAAATTACCTACAAAAATGTATGCTAGTATAATATGGCAAACATATGTTTATGATCAGCGATAGATCTCGTTCTTTTCTTAAGTAAAATTTGAGCTTGTATAAGTCTGAAGGGTACTTACCTGAAAGTATAATGTCAGACTGCTATATAAATATGTTATGTAATATAAGAAGAGTGCTAAAACCATATGGCCTCACAAACTGCATTGGACTGAATTCTTATTTTCTTGATTCACTACAAACTGAGCAGCGTCGAAACAGAACTGCCTCTTGAGTGATGTACCAGTAATTTAACAATGATATAGTACCCGTACCGGAAAACAACATTTCACGTGAGGATCAGCGTAATAAAATAGTGTTTTTCGTTACATTACAATTTCTGGTATTATGTGTGGCACCCGTTTACAGACTCTTCTTGTGTGATACGTTTGGGAATTTCCAGAAATTACCGCATTAGGTTTACGGAAGAAAGTTATAGTTTAAAACATCATACAGTGATTTACAATACGTCATTATGTAACTATCGCTAACCGTTGCGAAAGAACATACAATTTAAAATAAGAGTCACAGATTATGTTCGTTTCATGGAGTAATTATAAATCTGTACAACTTAACATATTTAACACACTTATGTTACTACCATAAATATTATTCTACAGAATATTAATTACATTTCCACAATCAGCTTCGTAAGGAAAATTCACTCTCGTGCTCACATTCACGTTATATTTATCGTACCTGCAATTTAATAAAACACACACACACACACACACACACATATATATATATATATATATATATATATATATATATATATATATATATATATATATATATATATATATATATACGCTGTATCTGTGATATGATATTAATAATTCGTTCTTGCCACGTCAAATTCAGAGTAACAATAACGTCCAATACTCATAAAACTTTCACACATGCACCGAATGTATTGGTCTCAGGTTTTACTTGTTTACATCAGCCATGCAAATTTTATTTCCTTGCTACATGTAAACAATAACATACGTAAGAAATTGGAGTTTCAAACTGTTAGTGAGGAGTTAAGACTTACCCTATTGTACTGTAAATAATCAGGCCAAAGTATTTACAGGCAGTGCATTTATTTTAAAGTTTGCTATCTGAATTAGCACACTTACGCTTAAATATGATGTAAAAAATTTCTTATCCAACACAAAAATAAATATTTATTAGAAACTATTTTAAATAATGATTAATTATACCAAAACCTGCGTCACATGTTTATGCTGATTGGAAGGCAGCAGAATGCCTGAAATTGGCGCTGTCAGCGGTCTTGTTATGGTTCCGTGTCTTGTTACGCCGACGTGACATTTAACGGTGATTAACGAGGACATTTAAGTCTGGAAGTCAAGGTGAATGTTCCTGACGAGGATCCAACCTTTTGCGAATCTCGTAAAATCGTTAGTTTACCCATTGTCTACAGAACCCCGAACATCATCACTGAGTCAATAAGTTCTAACCCAAGTAGCAAAGTCAGCTTGTTTCAAGCTTGAATGAAGCTTGCCACAACAAACGGTTAAGCTTGAATCAAGCTTGCCTCGGCAAGTCGGTTAGTGGGAATAAAGCTTGCCATCTCGGCAAGTTGAGAAGCTATTTCTGTATGCATGTGTACTAATTTTCAGAATTATAAACAATATTACGTCCTTTTTCTCCACAAGCGTCACTCAACTAGTGAACAAACGAAAAACGAAATGTTTGGCTTGCCACGGCAAGCAAGTTGGTGAGCCTTCAGCAAGCTTGCCAAAAGTAAGGCTTGAGTGAGAGTAAGTGAGAGATTTTTGGTCAGCGCTTAACATCGAGGTCTTCAGCGCTGGTGGGGGATGACATGAGGTGCGTGTGGAGCAGCGCCGGAATGAATGGGCGGGGGAAACGGGAGATCCCTGAGAAAACCCGCCGACCTGCGGCTTCGTCCGACACTATTCCCACATGCGAAAATCCGGGGACCGACCCCGCCGGAAAAGTAAGGCTTGAAACAAGCTTGAATCCAGCTCTTCGATTTAAGCTTAACGAGCAAGCCAAATTCAAGTCAAGCGGCAAGCTTGCCGCAAGCCAACATGCTATGTGTGAAGCGTGTTAGAGTACATATTATAATTAATATTGTGTTTTGAAATTAATTTTGAACTTATTCTTCGTAACATAAAATATGCATACAACAACACTAAGTACGTATCTGAAAAAGAATATTTAATATTAAACGCAATTAATACTGAATTTCAACTATTTAAACCTAAAAGTTTAATTAACTATCATACAACTTGAATATTTGCTGAGTAATTTAGAATTCCTGTGAAATATTTCTAATTGTGGTTCCATTTTCATTAGCTGCACAATTCTTTTCGTCGAGTCCGTATTAACATATTTATTACTGTCCATTAATTAAGACTAGAAGTTTTGTGAACAAAATTTGTCATAATTATATTTCCTCACGTGCTTGGGTGTAAGGGTGTGACTATAAATTTAATTATTTAATTATAGACACACAGATTTCTTTTTTCATAACTTTAAAATAACAGGCATTCAAATAATAGTTAAAATACAGAATTTATGTATGTATATGTGTGTGTGTATGTTTGTGTGTGGGTGTATCTATGTATGTATGTTGTGCTGGGCACATTAAAAAACCCCATTGAAGAAAAACAATAATAATAAAAATAATTGTGCACGGAATCGCGGGCAGTAGAGCAGAGTTCTCCATCTCAGGATTGTGTGTGGGTTCTTCAAGAAACGAGTGAACACAAAGTGATTAAAATAAAATAAATAAAAATAGGAAATTCGATTTAGCGGATAGGTTTAGTCAGGTGCTTCCATTAGTACAAAATCCGACAGACAAAGAACAAACGCACTTTCGGCGGCTACCGAACTAATTCTAGCTAGCACATGTTGCGAACACAGCCAAAAAAGAAAGTTGAATAAGCAAAGGAGTTCCTTTGGGTCATCTCACGTGTTTTGCCTGCACTTAACACTCCGGCACTGTTACGACAGAGACTTACGGCCTACGCGATATTAGTTATGTTCCGCCCGCAGGGATTGCAAGTAATAAACGCCATTGCAGGCGT
>PNEQ01112028.1:0-72550 GCA_003012365.1 Medauroidea extradentata
AGGCTGCTGCTGCTGTTCGCAGAGACATACTGCCACGACCACTTCAGACTGCGCATGTATGGAAACACAGGCGTGCAACAGTGCTTCACTGCTCGCGAGAATGAACGTTGCGCAGCGCACGTTCGTGCGCGGGCTCGTGCGCGCGCTCGCGGCGACGTTGCATTACACGGCGCAGCTCAGATGTGTACGCACCTTTACGCCGCCTCCTGTCGCAGCCTGGTTTGCGTGGGAAGTCAAGGTCACAACCAACAGCGCCAGTTTGCAAAGCTACTTGAAGAAAATCGTCAAGAAGCCATTAGGACCGTAACATAGCGAATATATCGATCGGTTACAGCCCTTCTTCGAAGGTTACTTGTACTCAACGGTAGCGTCACTTCGAAATAAATATCGTCACCACTAAGCCTAGTACACACGGTTATCGGTTTTGAATAAAGTAGACACGTTCAAGGTGACTTGGGCCGTGAAACTGGTCCACTTGCATGCACGTAGCGTGCATGTTCAAGCAAGGCCTTGCATTGTAGCTAGAGTTGTGTAGGGGCGGTTCTAATTTTCTGGCAACTGCTTGTCCAAGTCGCTTGTTTATGTTTTTATTTGGCACATTTATGTACGTTACTTTATAAATTGTTAATTTGAGAGTAAATTACAAATAAAGCCAACAAAATTATCTGTTTCTATCCCGTATGTAACTTATGTATCATAATAGAAAATCACATTTAGTATCTGAGTAATATATAACTCCGTGTGGGATAAACGAAATAATTAAAAATTAAAATGGCAAACAAATCTCTTACATTATCTATTGGTTTGGCATATTCGTACATTCACGCAAACACGCAAGTTCTACCGCGTGTAGAGCTTGTATAAAAAAAAAGGAGGGAGGGACCTTCTTGTTCACTTTTAGAAGTTCACCTTTTTGTAAAAGAAAGATAACCATGTGTACCAGGCTTTACACTGATGAAGGAATCTAAGGGGTCTCCCAACCTGCACGTAAAATGCGTAAATAAAAGTTGTAATTACTCAGCTTTTGAAAATGATAAAATTCGTCGCACATATTAGAAACCATTACGACCATAGTGATAAGGCTAAAAACGGTCTTCCACACTACCGTATCTGGGATAACACTAGACCGGATTCGTACAACACAAACATACAAAGAAGTGGTTGACTATAAACCCCTACTACCCACAAATAAATATTACACGACCACAGCTTTAAGTCCCACAGGAAAAATAATAGTAAAGTACTACACGCCAAATTGAGAATTAGGGGGAAGGGGAGTGTAGCGTACGCGTAGAGGCGATACTGCGACTGTCAGCTGCGCCGTTAGCACTCCGTTCAATTTTTGCCTCTCTCAAACACAACCTTGTCAAGGTTGAACAAGAATCGAGTGTATTCGACTAGCAGCGAGAGACCTCTGTTCTACTGCATAGACGCACCGCAAAATATCGACGGAATCTGGGCTTTACTGCAGTATACAGCGTATCCAGAAACTGCATCATAATAATCACACCTCACGAATCCTGGGCATAAGTGGAGACGAAAATGTTAGTGGCAAATGTTGTAGGATGTCTTTTTAAGTGCAGAATGTGGGAACACAGCATGGAGTTAGTCCCCTCTAGCTGTACACGTTCAGCGTATGAATGTTACGAGTAAACGTAGGCATGTTTTAACTGCTCGGAATTTTAACATGCACCTATAAAACGCAGGTCAGAACAGTATAGATTATTCGGAATAAAGTGAGCACTCGAAAAAGCCCTGATTAATTTCTATTTTCTGCCAGTTTATATCTTTCCGCCGAATGTATACATAAATACTGCCACGTGCTTTTATTCACATAGGGTCGTGCAATGTTTACAACTACATTTAAACTGCTCCGATAAATTTTAGCTACAATATCTACTCAAATGCACGGGGGCTGAATATACGATATTAATAAAAAGTAATCTTAGTTAATGTCTTATAATACTGGTTTCTGTCCGTCGACCAACTGATACAACACGCAGTATTGCCGTTACGAATCTCGTAAATCCTGGCATAGTTTATTTGAATCTGTAACTCAAAACCATCACTAAAAACACACATTACACACGCAATTAAAGAATTCAAGTTTCGCCCATTTTTACCGCCACGAACGACGACGCACTTAACAGAAACAATAAATAACGGTTTTTTCTCAATGTGTGAAATAAAAAGTACGTTGTTTCTAGGCTGGCAAACGTAAAACATAATTTACATAATACCAATTGCTTCACATAATTTGGCAATGATATTCATAGTCATTTCCAATACATTTGAATGTGTTTATACGCACAACGGACAAACACGCAAATGATGCAACTTGGCAAAACTGCGAAAACCTAACTCTGATGCCACCTGTCGGTGGAACTTAGAACTGTCTGAAGCGCGAAGCAAGACATAACGTGCAAGATATAGGAGGCCGGCAGTAGTCACATTGTGCTGGCGCCAATTAAGTCCAATTATACTGGAAATAGAAATGTCAATAAGATCATAAATAAATATTTTGAAGCATATTAAATACAGATAGGTCGATTTCATCTGATGTTCTTTCACTAACGTTGTATTCAAATAGGAAAATATGTACATGGAACTAGGCTACATGCAATGAATCGCTACCAACCATACAAGCAGTAAAGTAACTCTTGTTAATTATGACTTATATGCAGTAATGGCTAGTAATTTTTTTCAAAGGTTAAATCTTTAGTGCTCACTTTATCCCGAATAGCCTATAGTAGTAAAGTTATATCTGTTGGGTGGAAGAGGGAACTAACTCCGTGATATGTTACAAGGTGCGCGAAAAATTGTCAGCGTACAACATTTTGTCACCAATTTATCCCATGGTTGGTGTACTTACTATGGGGTAGTTTCTGGACAGCCTGTATAGTCACAGGCCTAATATACGTAATAAGCGGAATGCACATTTTGATCACTTAGGGTCGTATCTATAAACTGCTTTCGAATGACAACCAACCGCTATCCCCATAGACACAGCATTGGTGAGCAGTTGGTTATCATTCGAAAGCCCTTACTCTATGCCTAATGCAAATGCTATTTACTTGCATTTACCTGTGCCCGTTTGATTTTGACGTATTGATAATTACTTTACATAAAAAGCATTTAAATTCAGCATTTTGCTATCTAGCCAATTAGTAAATAATGTTCGGAACCGTATTGGTGCACCACACAATTCCCGTTAAAATTACAAGCTTACTGATAGCCTACACGAAAATCCCTATGATGCAAACATAAACGGACGAGAGATTTGTAACTATGACTCGGAAAGCCGATCCAAGCACGTATTTAAAGTGACTTCAACCGCGGCAGATCGCATAACAAATTCCAAGAAGGAAAGTTGCAGGCAAGACTTTTATTGCAGACCTTGGTTCAGATGTCCTAATTAGATCTAAGGCTACACTGTTGGCGGAGTTAAAAAACTGTTGCTGGTCCAGAACAGCAACGCTCTAATCTGCACGCCAAGATCGAATCTGCCCAAGCATGACAATGGCCACAATACTTCCTCCTCTTACCAAGGCTACGAAAGTGTAGAGGGACTAGCTTTCAGTGAACTAAATGAAACAAACCTTTCATTGTTAAGACTCAACATCGGCACAAAGCGTGAAAGTACACCCACGCAGCCATGAACAAAAAATACTAGTTTTATCGTGTAATCGGTCTGATGCCATGAGCCAGCAAAGTAAGCTACGAAAAAAATATTAAACTGCAGTTTATAGCGTTTTCGAACTCCTAAATTCTCGTTAAGTACAAGAAGACTTCCTTGGATTCTAAACCGTGGTTATATATAATAAATACACTATACTTCAAACTGATAAATTATCTCTAGATACGTTTCTGCATGTGGTCAACAAATCGTAACAAATATGAGGTATTACTGTTAACTAAACATTTTTATGGAAGTCGTTAAGTTTGGCTGTGCTCAACTAATGTGCTCTTTTGAAAATAGCTTTAAATACAAGCGAGAATGACAAACATATTAGCAATGTCCTATCGGTAACTAATCCGAACTGATGAAACACGCAGAATAAAAACAAAAAGGGCTATACAGGCCTATCTATGACGTTACGGGGATTTTAAAACTTAATTAAAACTTACAGTTCGGTATAAAGTAACCGAGTTACAGAAACAAAATTAGGACGCACGCCGATGTACGGACGCAACGGCTATTCATATTGGAATGGACACCAACGACTAAATCATAAAATGAATCCAAAAACTACACTATACCAGCAACCTGGTGCAAGTAGAAATTGCCGGCCAGAGACCTTCACAGCAGGCGCCAGAGTTCACTACACTGGAGCCAGACACGTAATAAACTGATGATAGTAGGCGTGTTAATGCCCCGAACACAACTACAGCAGAGAGCAAGTCATGGGGAAACCGCGAACTGCAGATAACGTGAATGGCGACAAGCATCACCGAACACTCAAGATACCCCACGACAATACCATCATTTAAACCTACTATTTAAAACCTTCAGTGCTACTGGTTCCATTTCAAAACACGCCAAGGCTACGAATGAGTTTGTAAGACACTATATTTGTGATAGAATTAGTTCAATGACAAATATTCAGACACTCGGTATTTAAAAGCAAACAAACCAACATCAAGCATGACGGCAGTATGCAGGATTAATTAGATTGGAGTATCGTTCAGACACAAAGAAAGTGTACTTTGAAGTCTGTCAAAATTTTAGTTAGAATACATTGTAATTAATACTTATGCCAACTATACACTGTATCCATGGATCAGCACCAAATAAAGTCCATGTACGAAATAGTAGCAATAACATCTGGTATTTTGATATTCACTCTCGCATATTGGAAGACTGTCGAGGTAGGGGTCCACGAGTTCAACAAAGGCTGTTGTACCAAGTCAGTAATACGAATTTTCACAGGCGAAACAAACTCTCACGGCGCTTATTGCCAGCAGAGCCAAGCACAGCTCTGGGCAGGAAGACAGTACTGCCAACAGAGCCAAGCACGGCTCTGGGCAGGAAGACAGTACTGCCAACAGAGCCAAGCACGGCTCTGGGCAGGAAGACAGTACTGCCAACAGAGCCAAGCACGGCTCTGGGCAGGAAGACAGTACTGCCAACAGAGCCAAGCACGGCTCTGGGCAGGAAGACAGTACTGCCAACAGAGCCAAGCATGTCTCTGGGCAGGAAGACAGTACTGCCAGCAGAGCCAAGCACGGCTCATGGCAGGAAGACAGCACTGCCAACAGAGCCAAGCACGGCTCTGTGCAGGAAGACAGCACTGCCAACAGAGCCAAGCATGTCTCTGGGCAGGAAGACAGAAGTAATATTAACCCAAGTTTAAACGATACGATCTACACAATTTCACAATAAATGCATTCTCTCATATTTATCTGTTGCATTAACATTTTCATTGCGACTGTTACATGTACATTTAAATGGCTTTCCAAATGTTTACTTATGTTGTACATGGTCATAGCACATATAATTTCCTTTGTGTTTATTTATAAGCATTAAAGTGACTTAGCTGCGTAGAATCTAGTTATGGAGTTTTAGTCCAACCTACCTGACCGTTAAATTGACGAGAATTTTAGGGTAATTTCATACTGTAACATTTACATTGACGTAGGTTTCGTGGCCTACGTCACCATGAACAACGCTTTAGGAAAATTGATTCTCAAACTCCATACAACGCCTCCCTCCTTTCTCACTCACTCTCTAGCCACTGTTTATAAAAACAGTAATATTGGACAAAAGCTTTTACCAACTTCCTGAGCAAAAATTTCCCTTGAGTAACGTATTTCTGAAGAACAATCCCTGACGCCGAAATGTCTTACAGTGGAACAGATTAGGCTTAATAAATACATTATTCTGGATAAATGTTTGCTCATAAAGCTGGCTAGTATCACATAACGTTATTTGTAGTTTTTCACATTGACTTTCAAAAACACGTAAGCTAAAATGGTGTTCTTAGAGTTTACGGATTTGCCACGCGCTCCGACCACTTATTATTCACTTCTACAGGATGTCTACTGGACTGTCAAAATAATTTTAGTGGCTTTGTTTGATAACGCTAAAACAGAATTAATTAACAACCTTTTATTAACAAGCACAACACGGCCGACAATTTCCAATTTTCTTCCGCCAACCACTGATAGCGCGTAGCACGTCCATTTAGTTTGTTTTATTATACTACAAATGCCTGCCTAGTGTTGTGGCATTCAATCCACTCTATTATTTTGGCTTTATTTTACATGTGTAATCAATATAAACCTAAATTAAAGACGCATTTATGAAGATGACTGATAAGTAATATACAAACTATTATTTTTACAATCACAGTGCACGAGAAATAGGTCTATACTGTGTACAGTAAAAAACATTCACGTCTGACAAATGACTCGGCAAGAACCAAACACCTGGAGGTAATTTTTATGACTTATCCCAAAATATACTTAAAATTATTTGACTACTTTGAAACTTTCGTGGCCGTTTTCAGAAATCTCTACTTTTCTGGGACTTACGTGACCCAGTAGACATCCTGTATCAACATTGTATGTTGCTGTGTACAGATCTACAGATTGTTCAGAAACAAACGCATGATAAGCACGCCACGCGAATCCTAGGCTAAACTGGAGACGAAAATGTTAGTAGCAAAATGTTGCACGACATTTTATGTGCGCAATGTGGCAACACTGCACGGAGATAGTCCCGTCTTGCGCTCCGCGGCCAGGTAATATTTAAAGTACGTTACACAAGTAAACATATAATCATGTTTGGACTGTTTGGTATTTTAACATGAACCCATAATATGCAGGTCAAAACGGCAGTAGTAAAATTAGGAAGATAAGATATATGTGGAGCGCAAGAGTGAACTAAGTACAGTGCTATGTTGCCAAATTGTGCAAATAAATTGACATGGTACAACATTCTGCCACTAGCATTTTCATCTCCAATTTCGTCCAGGATTCACGTGGTGTGCTTATCATGCGCATGTTTCCGGACATACTGTATACACAAAATTCAACTTAAGTATGATAAAGATATTTGTACAACTGTCTTACTAAATACATGTTACTCACCTCGCTACCTCTGTACCGATACAAAATACAATTTCACTAAGTAACTAACGATTGGTAAAACCAGAAATATAAGTACTCCTCGTCATTAAGTAAAGTTATTATTTTCACTCTCGTATTCTCTGACGATATGACAAACACGTGTTCTGAAGCGGGCGTCCGGAAAATGAGCGCGAACTTCAAATTCTCACTAATGCAACATAAAACGTAGTTGCAACTACCAATTTTGTTGTCAGAACGTGTAATCACAATGGTCACTCTATAAAAAGTATCATGTGCAGCTTAACAATTTTTCTGTTTTATACACACCAAAGTCCTTAAGCTGTTATATACTAAATTTTTAATAGGTCGCACAGGCTTCTGTTACATTACATTCCGTGCTAATTTGAAACTTTAAGACAGCAGAATATACGAAAATTTTTAATCCGAAATGAAATTAGATTACAAGATAATCCACGTTGTCATTTGCTAGGCAATGACAGGCATCTCCGTTACGCCAATGTACATACGGTTTACCTAGGTCTGCGTAACGTGAAGGTGAACGCGGAGACACAGGAATAACTGTCTACAATAGCTAGAGACTAAAGATAATTTTAACAATTCCTACTTGAAGTATACTTAAATTGCCTGAGATTTAAAAGGGGCGGGGGGGGGGGATCAGTACCTACCATCTCTGAATACAATTTTCGCTGTAAATTCCATACATTGTGTATTATCTAAATTTCCCGTCTGACATAGCACAACTATTCCCTGATTAAAGGCTTGTTCCTTAGCTTTTTTTCAGACTGGTGACAGTAACTCAAATATTTTTTTAACCAAAAGCATTGGGAAAAAATTTGAGACAATGTGCAGTCACACGATGCACAACACTGTGAATGCGTTTTAAAAAATAATGTACCATTCGTCAGCAAAAACAAATATATATTTCCGTTCATTTTGACTTATTTTCAGGACAAAAAACGCGGTACTTTGGGTGACAAAATCTAAAAAAAAAAAAAAAAAAAAAAAAAAAAAAAAAAAAAAAAAAAAAAAAAAAAAAAAAAAAAAAAAAAAATCGTTCAGTACATTGCTACTAAAAAATTCAGCTACAAATTATGACATATTAGCGTCAAAATTGTGGAGAAAAATTCGTATGAATTAGGTATTAACAGGAAAAAATGTTTTCGAAATCACTGAACCGGAGGAACATCGTAATCTTTTTCTACGGGTGGTCACGAGTATAGTGAAAACAATAGTAGTCTTAACAATTTCAACTGTATACAATGTAAGAAACTATTCCCTCTATGTCTTGTCGGAAAGTAAAACATAATATAAAATTTGTAGGTAAAATAAAATGCACAAGTTCCATTATTCCGAAATGGCAGATACTGACCCCCCTAATGTTTACATGAATCCTGCAGGAGTCCCGCAAAATAGAAAGTAGACAAAACATTTAAACATATGTATTAGAAACAATCATTGAAAAGACCCCACTAATTTTAATTGAAAACAAATTCGCTTATAGCGGTATTATTACATAGCTGTTTAACAAGTTGAAAAACAGTTTCTAAAATCGCCTCACTCAGGGCTAAAGTCTGAAGGTGTCCACAGCAATAAACAATTGTAATGGTTTCTACATGACACTTAAGGGGTTTGCAAAAGCTCACGAACTGGAGTAGGCTGGTTCTCTCAATCACATGACAAGGTTTTGACAATCACCAGGAGGGGCCGCGGTGGCCGAGAGGTCACAGACCTATCGCCTCCCACCAAGGCGATCTGGATTCGATTCCCGGATTTTTGCATGTAGGAATCGTGCAGGACGATGCCGCTGGTCGGCGGGTTTTCTCGGAGATCTCCCATTACCCCCGCCCCTTCATTCCGGCTCTGCTCCATACCCACCTCATGCCACCTCCCACCAGCACTAAAGACCTGGATGTTAAGAGTGCGTGGTAGATAAATAAACGTTGAAAACATCAATTGATTTCTACGCTTTTTTCGAAGCCAATATGGATAAAATACTCGATAACAATCCTAGATAATGGTATTTGCCAGCTTTGTGAATAAACATTTATCCAGAATTACTCATTCGTTACGTGGGATCTCTTGCGCCGCAGTTTGCACGAGGTTCCGGCGTCAGAGATTGTGCGTCAGAAGTTCGTAACACTGGAAACAATTTTGTTTAAAGCATTGGCTAAAACTATTGCCTAGGATTGCTATTGATTGATTTTCGCAAATTGGCTTCAAGAAACCTACAGTTACAGATTAATGCTTTTAGCGTTGAATTATGTACCACGCCCTCTTGAGCGCTGACCAAAATCTCTCCATCAATGATAGGATCTTGACGAACTGCTGTAATGCTGTTCAGGGTTTAAATATTGCGGGAACATAAAAAAATAAAGATGCATGGTGTATACCCGTTATATATTTTGATATATATACAATGTCCGTAGCATTTCTTTACACGTTATTGTATTCATAAGATATACTGTGTTTAGTCATTGATATTTTGATTACAGTGAAGTCAGATTTACTTCGTTATGGGTTTAATTATATCTAATGTTTAGAGTAAATTTTTCCGGGCCAAATGGCGACTGTCATCTGCAAACAGCCGCTAACCCTACTCGAAAGCAGAAGACTATCGAGCAGCTGCCAGGTTACGTTTGGCCACGGGATGGTTACGTTCCTCGTTTTAGTTACAAGGAAATTGTATCTTTCTTGCATAGCTGGAAAAAACAATAATACAATACACAATAATTTTGTTTCATGTCAAACACAACACTCAAGTTCACAGTCCGCATTAGTCAGTCGGCTATGTATGTAAACACGTTTCCATGAAAATGCGTTGCCATTTTTGAGTGTGACATGACTAGGGACTGGAAAATTTCGCGAATTCAATTACCTGTAGGCTAGAATCCATTAGACCATGCATACTCAAGCACTGACTATTTGTCCACTAGCTGCTACTCAGTGGAAAAGCAGACAGTGGTCGAATAGAAGGGGCTTGAGTATGCATAGTACCTACAGGTCATTGAATTCGCGAAATTTTTCAGTCCCTAGACACGACCAGTTACTGCAAGGCGTAACATAACTGCAAATAAAACAGTAAATTTAGAGCTTATTAATGATTAGTTAAATGGGACTACATCGACAACCGTCCCATATTGACCCCACGTTAATAAGAACTTTTTTTTCGGCCAGTACTATCACCTCCCAGAATACTGCCCTTTCCTCCCGGGACATCCTGTATATAACTGGATTTAGTTTCTTTGACGTACTTCATTGCGATATAGATAACTGACAAAGAAAACCTTCGAGAAAATTCTCGTTAGCTTTCTTTGACAGTCCTCTACATCGCAAAGAATGGGGTATGTACAAGAAGCTAAATCCAGCCATACACTTGCATTACACAGTTCTTTCAAAAATCATATCCTGTATGTTTAAATCATTATTCTAGACAAGATGTTGTTCAAGAGTGCTCACTTGATAGTGAACGTCCTATATATAAAGTTCTGTAAGGAGACAACGCCAGCTTGGCAGGGGCTGGCTGGAAGGGAGGACGCAGGCGGACAGGTTGTCGGGGCGGGGCACGAAGGAGAGGTGCGCGGATGTGGGCGACGTAGTGGAGGCGCACAAGGACACCGGGCTGGCGTGCAGGAGTCTTGGCACCGCCATGACTGCTGGCCCAGTGAACCAGCAACACTGAGGCTGCTGACCCGCCCAGCCGCGAGTAAACACCGCCGCGTCTCAAGGTCACTCGCTCTGCACCGCGTACACTTGCCAGGGAACCACTCACCAAGTTACTACACTTAGGGTCTTTACACAACTGAAAACTTTAGCATTTGACTTTACCATAGCTTTCAATACATACCTTCTTATGGAGTCGTCCACAACGGCGTCGCCAAAGCTAAAGTCAAGCAACCTTGATTTTGGTTTTCGATAAACTGAAAACCTTAAGTCAAAGTCAAGATGGCCGTTCGCAAAGAACCAGCTGATTATGTAAGAATGGAAAACGTTTATTTCTGAGTATCGTATTGTTCTCCAGTGCCTGGATTTCGTGAAAAAGTAAGAGGTTTATCGTAAATGAACTCAAAAATCTGGCAAATAGCGTTGAAGAAGTATTAGTAAATTAAACCGATGGCGTTGCTTTTGTTCTATGACATATCTACGTGATATGCTTTTATGGAAAATGTATCATGACTTACGTCATAATATTTCGGTTTCAAAAACAGATTTACGTTAGTCTTTCAACTGCCGTTATTTCAACTTTACGTTTGTATGTGTATTGACGAAATACATAAAGTAATGGAAACGTAAAGTCAAATGTTAAAGTAATCAACTACGTATAGGCCTTGCACCTGCCAACAGAACGAAGATGATACAAGTGTTTCGAGGAGTAGACCGGAACAAACTGAGCGCATTGCCTTTAGATACGACCAGGCACATGGTGGGCAACACCCTGAAGGTAACGGGTTCCTATTTACACTATTTTAGAGAATACTATTTTTTAAATTCTAAAATGAAGTAGATAAGCTATAACTTCTTCATAAATGTGTTAAAATTCGTTTCCCACTACGTAGCCAACCTATTTTTTTTTTTCAAAGAAAATTATATAGTTTCGGCTAATTACCTAAAAAAGGTAAGGTATTGAATTATAGCTTGAGAAAGTCATAAAATGGCATGTTCGCTGGGCAAGAAGCTACAAACGTCTCAGTTATTACTGATGCGAGATAAGTACTACTTATACTAAATAATTGTCTTTAAGTAGCTAAAAAAAAAAAAAATAACTTATTTTATTTTCTCATTAGTTTTCAGTTATGTACTAAAATGTTTTACCACGAAAAATCAAAGTAAATACTAAAAGGGCACCTCATCAGTTCTACCAATGTTTTACAAAGGAGCTAGACCGCAGCATTTAATTAGTACATTCTTGATAAAAACAACTAGATGCGTTCCATAGACTTCAAGAAATTACGTGCCGCGATCGCGATCGTAGTCCAATAGCAGACCAAGTAGAAATACAGAAATACCACAGTACGGTATTTCACGTGTTTTAAGTCTTAAGGATTGAACTACAGATGCGAAATTTACTGTTATCCTTTGTCTGAAGGAAACATGAACGCCGAACCCCTAAAAAAAGATATTTTTATTAATGTTTACCAAGTATTTTCTCTTTAATAAAACACGATATAGGACTAAACTCAAACGCGGCGTCTGAAGACATTAGTCATTCAACCCTTCTCAGAAAAAAGTATCCCTGGACAGTTATTTACGGATTTAAAGGCATTCATATAAACAGTGTAATTACAGACAACTATCGTCAAGAACAAGAATAAAAATTAAATTATATAAGTTGGGACTTTCTTACCTTTGAAACAAAAAAAATCTATTTTCCGCATTGTGAAGAGAACATCGCCACAAGAATAAAATCGAGAAAAACAAATCGAGTATGTGTGATTCATTTTTTCTGGGCATGAAGAGACTTGTGTGTTCAATGTTTAGGCCTACAGGGTAAAAGATCCTATAGCAATGTTGGGCGCAGTGAGATAAACAAAACAAGCCACTGGTGACACATAACGCAGGTTCGATAGGGGATTAAAACTGACCTAATTAAACATAACCTGCAAATCCGTAACCTTGCTGCAAAGTGGCCACTCATTGCCACAAAGAAAATTACCTGATATTTCCCTGATCGCCCTGACAGGAAAAAAAATGTCCCTGATTTGCACAGTTATGAAAACATTTTGCATTTTATTCAACATATTTACCACTAAAGGTAAATATTTAAAGCCCATTCTGACACTACTGCCAGTAAACTGACAGAAAATTCAACAGAAGTAACTACGAACGTGACAATGAAGTATAATCACCTCTACATTACGGTAATTTTTTTGAATAAAAATGCTATAATTCTCTAAAAACTCCATTATTTTCCTTTTCATAACTTTTGCGGAAGCTGAAAATGAACATAGTAAGAAAATTTTTTGTAATTTCTCAGAGAGACAACAAT
This sequence comes from Medauroidea extradentata, assembly GCA_003012365.1. NCBI lineage: Eukaryota > Metazoa > Arthropoda > Insecta > Phasmatodea > Phasmatidae > Medauroidea > Medauroidea extradentata. The sequence goes on from PNEQ01112028.1 coordinate 13,076, forward strand.
TTTCCTGAAATTTCTAGGTGGCCACAATTTACCTGATCAGTCCAGGTTTTGCAGGTGGGTGGCAACCCTGCATGGTTCTGCGGCAAGCAGCGAGCGTGTGATAGGTGACTGCACCAGCGCAGGAATTACAAGATGAAAGAAACGGGATTGCCCCAAGACAAACCCATCCGACCGACGGCAAGTCTGCCAAGAGTCACACATACAAAATTCCGGGTAGATACCACCGAGAATCTAATACGGGCCGGCAGGGAGGTGGCGAGCGCCCTAAGACTCTACTAAATAGTTTCATAACTTGCCGATGACTGGATTCAGTTTCTTGGGATAAGTTTGTGCCGAGAAGGGAAATTTCGCACCATCAAACTAGTTTAATTACAAAGGAAGGGTCGAAGATTTTTATGAACAATGTCGTGTTCTTGGTAAATAAATTGATTAATAATGACGTTCGGTTAGTGACTGAAGGCTGAATGAAATGTCTGGTAGGTACACATGTTATCCCAAAATTATATAACGTTACCTCACATAACTGCAGGCTACCCCCTATGCCTGCTACGTTGAACGCACACTTTGCCAAACGCTGACGAAGTGCAGTCGTTAACTGTCTAGCTGCACCAATCAACAGCCGAGAATTTTAATAAAGCACCAATGACACGACGTCTTAACGCTCTCATTTCCCGAGGCAGCGCGAATTAAACGATTAGCTGAGATGTGCGCCGACGTGAGAAGTGAAAGCTATAAAAAGTTCCATTGGCCGTCGCACGAGGCAGGGTCATTGGGCACGTGATGAGGGCCTAGTGACAAGAAGAATCAGGCTACCGATAGACTGAACGTTCCTGAAATCCTTATTCAAGCCCTGGCCGTCAGCCACGAAATATTAACAAAATCACACAAAGATCCCAAGGATAGTTAACAGTTGTTTGTAACAATGTTTGCAAAAATGTTTCAAAACCACCGGAAAATGTTAACATTTTATTCTGGCATTTTGTTAAGACTTGTTAATATACACCATAAAACGTCAATAGGTTGACAATTGTAGTCAGCATTTACTACCCATAAATGTTATCGATGTTAATAATGCTTATAAGTCACCGAGAATTTTGCAAATTCTCTTAGGGCGGTCTAGAACACAGGATATTGATTAGTGTTGATAGCAGCCAGCTTCCATTGTACATTCTTATTACTTTGTTCACGTCTGCTTTTCTCGCAATGCTAAGTACAGAAAAAATTCGTGGGTTCACTGGCTTCTAGGCTTACCGCCGTGAATATCTGCAACGAACAAACAGCCAACGAGCAGATTGCAGCTATAGTCATAGACCGTTCGTTGACAGTCATACCACATTACTGGACCCGCATTTGGCTGTGTCATTACTAACTCAGCGAGCTCCAACTGGCGTCAATTTAGTCAAGATACAATTTAAAAGGGACAAATGTTTACGGTTGAGTCCCAGCTCGCGCGCAAAAGAAAACGCAAATAATTTAGGTCCCTACTCATTCTTTGTCAGCATTGCTTTGTGTAGTATGACATATTGAACAATTTGTTGTAAAGTTTTGCTATTAACACTGCAGATGATATTTCTGTCGACGTCACAACTGGCTCTTTGAACTGTGTATCTTTCCAATTCCACCACAATAAAAATTAAGGTTGTAGACACAAGAAGCTACGCGTCGATCTCACAAAAATTCGATATTTCCGTGTCATACTGTAGCTTAAGTATATTTCGATAGTTTTAAGGGAACCTTCTGATAAGTGTGATGTCAGTCGGTATCTTTAGTAGCCCACAAAAATGAACCTGAAATGTCAATTTCGTCGTATAGACAGGTCGAGTCAGGACAGAGAGTGTTATTTTAAGTGATGGTAGCTTAGGGCTTACGAAATTATACAGCGTGTAAGGAAATTAATAGCCCAAACTCTCGGAGGTGATACCTCATGGAAAATGAAGTAGACATTATATAGGACACTTTCAAGAAAAGTTATTAATTTAGAGCGGAATAAGACCTTGAAAATCAAATTTTGAAAATCGTATTTTGTCCAAATATAAAAATGGTTAGGAGTTAAATTATTATTCTTTGGACGGTGTTAATTATTATTAAGATCTTAAACATGTAATAATTACAGCCTTCTAACCTTCCAATTTCTTGAAAATAATAGAGGTTGCTTCCCTTACATCGCAAATAATTAAGTTGGCGTTATGTTTTGTGAACATTACATGTTGGCTTTTCGGGCAGTACACCGTGAGGAACAAGAAAGGTCCTCTTGTCGCAAACGCTGAGAAAGCACTGTTTACCAGAAAAACGGACACAACGGTTCTGTGCCTGGTATGTAGACAAAATGTGCTACATCCGCTAAGAAATGTATTTGCGCCATGCTCTCAGAAAAACCACTTCATTTGGAATGACCCAGTACCATAGATCTAATTGGGTGAAAAAAACTTTGCGCACCAAGGTTGCCTTACCCTCGGTGACTCGAAGGAGCGGAGTGGAGGGACTATTACCTTGAAATATACCTATATCCACACCTCAAGCAAAAAACGGGTGGAGGGGGGGGGGTCAGAGAGTCCGCTTTCGGAAAAAATTTGATTTTAATGTGTAAAATGGTGCTATTAAAGGTAAAAACTAAATAAAGAATGTAGACTACCCTTTACGAAATTTTAATAATTCCTAGGATAAACAATACCTTAAAAGTAAACACTTATGTGCTGATATAAAATAAATGGAATACAACTTAAAGCTTCTGCTTCCGTATTTTTGCAACAAATGACTGTCGTTAAACCCGCGTCTCTTTTATAAAGCTCTCTACAAAAGTTATGAGGTAATTTTTCCAATATTTTACTTAGCACTTATTTTGCGTTTTGAACTTTTGGAGCAGTCTCGAGATGGACCAAGGCTTATGACCCCCTCTGGATCCGAACCCGGTGCCACGAGCACGCTCACAACTCCGGCTTAGTCCAAGCTAGGAACCACGAACAAGTGCACAACTGGTTAATGTCATTTAGAAACGAAACCCAATATACTACCGTCGTAAAGCTACGCGCCAGCTTACTGGATGACCGAACGAAGGTGAAAATGTTAAAAGCAAACACCGAGAGATCTGTGAAATATTACTAATGTTGAGACTTGAGAATGTATAGGTTTGTGGTCATACACCATTGCTTCTACTTCGTTGGCAATAAAATTCCATGTTAAGTGACGATCAAATCAACCACATAAATAGAATCGTAGAGAAATGTGATCAAGTGTAACGCAAAACGAAAACTGAATCACCTAACTTAAGTGGTCGCCTGATCAGGGCGTTCTTTGAATGATATTCCTAAGCAAATGTACGATGAACAGTATTCGAATACTGCTCATCGTAAACGAGTGGTGTCTGCTAGGAATACCATTCAAAGAACGTCACACGTGTGTATATTTAATTCAAGTTTATCACTACTTACTAAAGCATTTTTTTCTAGCGGCCGAAAATGTGTGTCTTTTTTCGGTTATGTAAATGTTGGCGCAGAACCTTGTAAAATGTAAATGTGTGCACAATACACCTTTATCTTTAGTAACAAATCGTAAAATAATAGGACCACCACCGAAAGTCTCACACAGGCGCGTTGTCGGCGAATAGACTGCATGACAGTTCAGTGACTTGCGTCTAGAGACCAGGTTGAAACACGATGCGCGTGTTGTCTCGCCCTTACCGCTTCCACACTTCCAGGCCTTGAACGCGCAAAATACGTCCACCCAGGCACCACATAAGTAAAACATATGCAATGGCCATGGTGGCCACACAAATCTGATATTTAAATTCAAGAACATTTCCATGATTTCCTATACGGACATTGGCAATAATAGTTACTAGGGATAACTTAAATTCATGAAAAAATTTCCGTTAATACAATATTTTTGCCAAATATATCGCGCACAAAAAAAACTCTGTATTTAGACACCAAGTTACTTCCATGTAATATTTTTTTTCTTTTTCCAATTACAAAAAATGTATTAATCACGCGAGGTGCGACACATCGTGGCTCGATAACAGTAACACGCTTTAACTGCACAATGGGTAACAGACAAGGAAACATTACGCCTGTAGAACTGAGAGAAAACAACGCACTCGTCAGTGGAATAGAACATAACATGGACGCAGCTATGGATGGCCACCAGTGTGCGATCATGACGGGCGAAAAACTAGGTTAACATCAGACGTTCATCCCTGCATTGAACGCACGTGCCTAGCGCATTAGTGAGCGCCTGACTTCACAATGCAGGATTACAGACGCCCGAGCATGACTAGACATGAACTCCAAGCCATCTAGATAGCTGGGACGGCAACGGAACAAGCCGCGTTTCGTGACAACGCCGATTTCCTCGACTGGAACACTGTAGGACCTATAGGACTTTGAATTTGGTAAGATTACGTACTCAAGTAACAAATGCACTGTCATGTAAGTACCCTAGGTCCTACGCTAAAGATGATAATGCAAATATAATTGGTACTTTTAGCCTAGTAATTTGTTTCTTACAGATAATAGTACAAATAGTGTAAATTAAAATCTACTACATGTCCCCGCCTTCTGTCAGAAAATAATAGGGCTAAGGTTGGGCCCGCTGTTCCAGCGAGACATGTCTGTCGCTCGTCTGGTACAAAGAATGGATTCGAGGGTGGTATGAGTGTGCGACTATGACGGAGTAAGTGAAGCGGGATCGAGCCCGGATCGCCAAGGTCTGACCCCTCGACTATCGCGGACTCACATAGACAGTATTCAAAACTTACGCCTAAAGCCTCACTATTAGGTATTAACAAGACGTTCTACTGTAGAACTAAAATTACTGTGAACAGGCTATGCAATGGCCAATTGAAACACAGTCGAAAATTCAACCATCTGCGTAAGCTTATTAGAAGCGACCTGGACCACGTTATGTCACCGAACCACATTCTGGGTTCGAATATTGAGTAAGACATGAATACGTGGGCTTTTTTATATTTAAGGTATGATACCCCTAGGCATTTACTGTTCATCCAGGAATAATAACAATATACTGTAGGTTAGAGAAAGGTAACCATCAATGCCGATACATCACAATCGCTATGACACTTACTGACTCCACCTAATGCAGGTTTAGGCATACATGTGATGTCGTTCAGATATTTATCTAAACAGTCTTACAGAAAAGATACTGGCGATTGTGAATCGTGTCGTACTGCCGTATTAAAATACTTATCCTTAAAAAAAATATGACTTACGATGACACTTCTGGAGTTATCGTGTTAGCATGTAACTAATCCTCAACTACGCAATACTTACTTAAAGGCCATGCTTCCCTGTTCCTAGTAGGTTTTTTCCGATAGTTATTATTGTAAAGTTAAACGAGAACAGTTGTCCTAAATCTGTTCGGCAGTTTTGTTTAAAAAAAATGGATTTTACGACGATCACCAATTTTTTTCAGGGAAAGAAATATGGTTTAAAATAGAAAGTCAATTAACAAAAAGTCTGTTAATTATGTCTAAATAATTAGCTAAAACCGTAGTATTTACTGTGCTTCGAAAATTAGTCAACATGGTGAAAAACAATTGAAACAAAACTGCCATACACATTTTCGATATATGTTCTTGTTCAGGTTTAAAAGTAACTATATCGAAAACAATAGATATATGTGAGCATGACCTTAACGTTCCCAAACTATTTTTGACGAAATAAGGTAAATTGGTAACCATAAACATGGCCACAATGTATACAAAGGTAAACTTATATTGACTAAATGTTTTTTTTTATAATTAGCTTTCAAAGTTATAATTGTAAGTAACTACCTTGTGTACCAAAAAAAAATGACGTACCGAACAGAAGCTATTCTGACAACTAACTACTACTTTCCCAAGTTTGCATGGAATTTCACACTTATAAAAAGGCAGAATGACTTTTCGTGAAGAAATAGGTCTTCGATAAAGCCAACGATGCAGAAATTTACCCTTGTGAGTGTATGTATACCTGTGCCCACTTGCGTGCTGTGAAACATTTATATACGACCCTAGTAGACATTAGAACCCATTAACAATAGAACTCGTCAACACGAGGCACGCTGGTCTATCCACTTTAAATACCGTTGACCAAACAAATAACGTCTTGCAATTAGTCGGTTAAAGCAACATTCCTGGCTGGACAATTGGGACTGGAGCCAGTGTGGAGCGGTATTTATTGCCGGAGGAATTAATGACAGCGAAGGGGGGTTGGAACGTGTAGGAAGGGTTGGAAAATAAGGGGGTAGGACGAACTGACCAATTGCAAGTGACAAGGTATTACTAAATTTAATATGGCCTAAAATTCCGTGGCAAATATTAAAAAATAGGCCCTCTTAGTATACCGGCAAAACTATTGATTTTAGATGTGAAGTTTACTGACGAAAAATGTTTCTATACTGGTAAGCAGTAGAATTACGTAAATAATTGTTTAGTTTTAGATTTGGTTACCTAACGTCCTAAACTAACGTAACCTAACAAAGAATTTTCTTTGCGTAGGAATACTACTAACCACAATGGAAACATTTTTAATCAAACCATAGTTTGGCCTATTCTTAAAATTTACCAATTACCGTACGTTTAACTTATAGCAAAATGTTCAATATGTGACATGAATACGAAGCGAAATCTTGACATTCTGTAAACATCTCTCGAGCCCAACAGTGAAACATACAAAATAAATCGCTCAAAAACCAAAGATGCAAACGTTGTATAATTTGGTTTTAGAATTTATTCTTTTGTGTATTTATTGCAACATTCTCTAAAACTTTTGGTATTACTAGAAAATTTAAATGACCAAGAGCTAAAATAGCTCAGGACGTTTCTAACCCTCCACGTAAAGATTCAGTGCGGCAACAGCTTCGTAAATTTTCAGTTTAGTTTAATCTAATAGGTGTGCTAAAAATAAACGTTTCAATCCAAATGTTACACTCAAATCCACCTCAACGACCGGACAGGATGAAACCAGTCTGTTGTTTCAAACAACCGGCAGTAACATGTTTTCAACATTGTTGTCATTGTTAACATTTACAAAAACTTTAACAATAATGTTATTATAATTATTAACAAACGTTAAAACCTTTTCCTCGTCCATTCTAAATCGAAGAATGTTGATAAACGTTGTAATAATGTTATCAGAAATGTTGTGTGTAGTTTTGCTACCAACACTGTTATTTAAGACCATGCACCTTTAATACTTTATTAGTAACTAACATTGGGTGTTCTTAATGTTAATATCACATTTGCTATCTACATTGCTGTAAGTGTACCATAGCTTATGATTTTCGTTACAAACATTTCGTAATTTAAGGCGCCCGCCTGCTTGCCTTGTAACCAGCGTTGCAGCGTGCTAGCAGAACGCTGTTATCTAAGAAACTACTAAACTTACATCAAATGTGTACACTTACAAAAAGAACAAACGCTTCAAACGACATCGAAATAGTAGTTTAAAAAAATCACGTTACTTAGAAAGACCGTTTCGGAGCCCCTCAAAATGGCTAAAAACTGTTTTTTTTTTTTTTCAATCTATTATACAAACAACTACTGAAGGGACTCGTGTGAAACTACACTAGAGAGGTGTATTGGACTTTACTTAATACATTCCAGCAATAAAATAATGAGGTCACCACTGAAAGCGTCAGTCAGGCGAGTGTCCGATACCACTGCACGCTGTTTCAGTGTCTTGCGATAGAGGCGATACTTCACTAGATGAGCCGGACAATATCGCCCTTGGCGCCGTGCCTCACTCACACAAATACACGGCCAAGCGGGCGCCTTAACAATGTTGCTGCTAATTCTTCGGTGTAAACTGTATTTTACGTACTAAACGTTACAAGGTAATTTTCCAGGTGCTTTTTACGTCGCGTTTTGTAAGCAGAAAACAACGAATTACAGTAATCAGTTGAGTCTATAAACTTTCACTATAGCCGTCTAATATGCCTACAAGGTAGCACCTAGCTGCTGCAAGTCACACAAGGTTTATGCGAGTGGTGGAATGAGTTAATGAAAGAAACACCATCCTCTAACGTACGTGACTTGCCTTCGTTAGCGCTCATCAAGACAAGGTTATCAAGAAAATATGTACACTGTGCATATGTGTGTTAGCCAACCGCAGGACATCACTTACTACGTTTCCATTTCGAAATAGATTGCAAAATATTTACCGTTTTCAAAACACTCATGGAGACGGGATTCAAATCGATTTGAGTTTCAAGGTCGATAAACCAAAAATTGGGATCGTATCGGATTGAGTCGGGCGTAAAATTTCATGGAAACGCGGATCGTACTGAAAACGAATCGAAAGTAAACGCACATTTTTTTTGTCGACAGATGCAAATGAAGCAGACTAAATAAAATTATACGATCATAAGTAACAATAATATTCTTGTATCCATTTCGTTTAATTACGTGTGTAGCCAAAAGAAAAATAAACAGACGGCTGTGTGGATTTATTTACTTAATGTCAGCCAAAGTAAATTTCAATTGTACCAACATCACAGACAAATTTTTCCAGCGATCTAAAATAAGTTTCACTATGATCCAATGTTTGCAAATAGACGGGTATCTTACTCAGTCGAGATTCAATGCTCGATTCGTTTTCAAAACGATATGGAAACGTAGTAACTGTTAGCATACACTCGCCGAAAAATTACAATAAACAATAACGCTATACATATTACATCAAGTAATCAACAATCGTTCTATTCACCTCGACAAGGTCAATGTCAGTTTTCAATAATCATAACCAAATATGCTGTCATCCACCAACAGAACCAAAAAATAAAAGCCGAAATAATCTAACCACCGTGAAAGGTTGCTCCAGTATTAAGACAGACTGCACCACGAGAATTCATTGTTGACAATGCGCTATTGACAAAATTATGAACTTTTTTGTATAGACAAATTCTGACAAGTACAGTACAGTGTTCCAATCACGTCGCCAGCCCACTAATTAATATCGAGAACAGCTATTATTCGTGTACCGACCAAACTGTTAGATTACCTAACCTAAAATAACAAGCATTTTTACGTAGGGCTACTACAATCAATAGTTTGGCCGGTACACGATGTGTAGCGAATCTTGATAACCTGAAATCGAAGGCGGTACAGTGAAAAACATTAGAATAATCGTCTCTTCGAGAGAACAAGTTAATCGTATTTATAATCCGGCCGTCTTCTGAGTTCAAGCAAAACATGACTGACTAGTAAAATCGTCAAGCTCACAGTTGACACTATAGTATATACTTACATACAATGTATTTGTACTCGTTATATGTATCAGAAGTCCTAGCAGATAAATATAAATCTTTCGTATTATTATTTTATAAATGTGTTGCACAACCTGTAACGATATCGAATTATGTCAAGCACCTTTATTAAATACAAACCAAACAATATTTTAGTTTAGGTACTAAATTAGGCTAAGTGGCAATCACCTAAACACCCACTCCCACGTGTTCGGTTAATCGCTTAACCTATGTCAAAAAGTTTATTACATAATACTGTCAGTTTTCAGGTTATGTCGTAGGATTTAAAAAAAAGCGAAATAATGAAATGTCCGCGCAATGTCGTATTTGTAGGGTTTGCATCTAAATAACACAGATTATTTTTTTTTTAAATCAAAACGAAGCAAACGCACTAGGCCAACCGAGAATGTGCATAATCTCAACGGCGTAGTATGATTGTTCGAAGTCGAGCGATCCAACTACACGCTTTCAGCACATGGCATTACACAACTCTACGTGTATTACGGAGACGAGGGATAGCCTGTTACTGGAGTAATCTCCATTCATTATTCACGTCTTGCGAACAGTCACGAGTGTGAACCTGCGCATAGCAGTCTAATGGCGCCACACACAACTCATAGTTGGGTGCAATATTTAAGTATAGTATCTCCCACTAACTTGTGCACTTTTTCGACAGAAACAAAATTTTGTATTCTACTGTCATTACTCTCGAGTTGAAAACAAATAAAGGCAACATAATGAAGCTAATTATCCTGTCTTTTACATTACTTGTGTCAATAGTTAGAAATGACCACCGAACTCTGGATTGTCATGAAACACACTATTAATTTACTGAACAAGTGAATAAAGGGAAATCGATGTCAACATACTGGAAGTCCAAATGGCAATACACAACAGACCACACTAAGTTATGACCGCAGGGATGACAGAAAAGTGCACTGCTACGTGGGATAAGACTATACCGCCTGTCCGGGAACGCTCCGCACTTCTGAATCAACTGCCGTGGAGAGAAAAACAAATCTAACGCACATACCCGGTGCATGACGCAAGCAAGCGGGGACCCGAATCGCACTGCCCGAGTAGCGCATGTTGACGCTAGTCTCTGGCGTGTAGAAGCTGGAGGTACTCACCTTGTGATGTAAGAGAGGGTCGAAGACACGTCCACTGCAGCCGGGTAGCCGCCGAACAACGCGGGTAACTACACGAGCACCTGCTTCACTTACACCACCTCCGGCCATGCACCCGACACACTGACTGCGGGCGGACGCGTGCGCGTGGTCTGCCCCCCTCTTCCCGGTCCCTAGTGACGCGCGTCCGCAGCGCAGCCAGTGGCGTCTCGGAGAGTTACCAGCTCCCCGGCCGCCCGCCAACACCGCAGCCTCATTCACCTTCGGCGGCCGGCGCCCATACCTAGTTCACCATAGATAGCGGTTTATGATTGAATTAGTACTATTAATTTAACCTTTTTTTTCCACGGAAGTAAAATTTATTTGGATCACACTTCAAACAAGAGAAATAAAAAACTAAATATGGTTGTCCTGTTTAATAACTGCAGGTCGTGATTTCACAATATTAAATACGTAGATGCAAGTTTATTTCTGTAGACCCTAACGAACAACTTTACACCTTTCGAAGATCTTTCCCCGTAAATATTGATTGTTCCATATTAATTTAATATCACAAAGTTGCAGACCTAGATAACGAAGAAAATAATTAGTTCTGACAAAAAATTTTACGAATTGCATAAACAGAGCAAAAAGAAAATTCTAGAAACATATATACATAAAATCATACTATGAATTAAGATATTTATAAAATTGCCATCAAAATAGCAAAACAAAAGAATATCCGTAAAAAAATAGAAAGTTGTAAAAATGTTAGCGATATATGCACACTTATATATAGACAGTTTGGTAGGGCGTAGTGATAAGATTAGATATGATTATACACTGCAATTGAAAGTTGATGAAATAATTACTTCCAATGGACAAATATAAATGTTTTTCATTCACAGTATGTTAGTTAATATAAGCTCTATTTTAGCTCCTTCAAATAAAAATGATACTCCTACTAGTATTCAAGACTCTAGTCATGAAATAGACAAAAATATTCAGTTTCTTGACAGTGATTTTAAAATACTTCCTATTAATAAGTTTGAAATAGAAAAATTACTAACAATCTTAAGGAAAAAAAACACAAGATATTTACGGGTTTCTAGCTATATTAGACAGTTTGCTGCAGATATATTATTGATACACAGGGCTTCAGAACAAGGTTAATTTCCAGATAAACTTAAACTTCTAAATATTTATCAGTGTACAAAAAGTTAGATAAGGCACAAATATATAACTATTAGTATTTTGCTAATATTCTCCAAGATTTATGAAAGAGGTTTATATATTAAAGATTAGTAAATCAGTTGACAATGAATAGAATCATCAGCCGGGAGCAAAGTGATTTCTAGAAATCAAAAAAATCTACTATGACTTCAGTGTTCCAATTATCAAAAACAGTATTTGATGCCTTAGCTAAAGGCGAGGATGCATATGGTATGTTTTGTGACTTGTCTAAGACGTTCGATCTGATAAATCATCTTATTTTATTGGCTAAATTGCATCATTATAGCATTACTGGAGTGGCTCAAACCTATTTAAATATTATCTGTTCAGTGGAAATAGTGTATTGAAATTAAAGTTGATGATAGTATCTTATTGTCGGAATGAAAATTAATAACTAACGGTGTCCCTCAAGGTAGCATTTTGGAGCCTGTCTTATTCTTTTTGTATATAAATGACATACCGAGTAGTAGTATGGCACATTCATTATCTCTGCCGAGGTTGCTAGCCTCACTATTTGCGATAAAAACCTTGACTGTTTAAAATTAGAAATAAAATCAACGTTAGACACCGAAATAAATTGCTTCCAGGAAAAAAGATTAACTAAATAAAGTTGATAATTTAAAATGCGAAATAGGTTTATTTCACTTGAAAATTAAGTTAAACAACTTCTGTCATTTCCAAGCCTATCTAAACATAATGTTACTACAGTCCCGTTTTTTTTTTTTTTTTTTTTTTTTTTTTTTTTTTTTTTTTTTTTTTTTTTTTTTTTTTTTTTTTTTTTTTTTTTTTTTTTTTGTTTCTTAGTGATAGCAGAGAGACTAGCGGCACAAATTTTCCTTGTGACAAACCTTCCCATAAGAAAACACGTTTTCTTTCTAACCTTTAACCTTAGTCAAGCAACAGTAAAAAAATAAGTACTTATTTATTCTGTGGTCAAGCCAAGAACACACACGACCAACACAAGACAATCATAAACCAAACTCATTGAAACCACAGTCATAGTTTAAGAGGGCGAGGTACATAATTCAACGCTAAAAGCATCAATCTATAACTTAGGTTTCTTGAAACCTATTTGCAAAAATTAAACAATGGTAATCCTAGACAATAGTTTTAGCCAACGTTTTAAACAAAATTGTTTCCAATGTTACGAACTTCTGAGGCACAACTTCTGAAACCGGAACCTCGTGCATTTAACTGCGGCGCAAGAGGTCACGCGTAACGAGTGAGTAATTCTGGATAAATATTTACTCATAAAGTTGGCAAATACTATTATCTAGGATTGTCATTGAGTATTTTATGCATATTGGCTTCGGAAAAAACGTAGAAATTAGTTAATGTTTTCAGCGTTTATTTATCTACCACGCACTCTTAAGCCCCGGTACACACTATCCACAACTCAGCATAGAATTCCACACTTAATTCAGTACAGGTAGCACCGCGAAAGTGTGTAGGCCCCTACCGCAACTGCGCTGGTTCCAGACAGAATTCCGAACTTAATTTCACAGATAGAGACCGTTCTTTTTTTTTTTTTTTTTTTCCATCGCGCAGTATATGTTCACGCGCATGCGAAATGTACCGCTTCAGCCACCGCGCATGTGAACTACGCAAGTAGGGTTGCCAATATGCTTTGATTAGAAATAAAATTATTTTTTCCTACTGAACACAGGATCGTCGGGTGTTTCAAATCCTTAATAATACAAGATAATTTCACTTGTTTGGCAATTACGTGCAAGTTTTGTTAGGAAATAACTTTCTGCAATTTTACTGTTGTAATTTACGAAACATATCAACCAAGATCACAAATACATACTTCTTCTTTATGTACCAAAACATAGAAGTAAACAATGATAGTGTGTACAAAACACAGACGATTCGTCACAGAATTTTATTATGAAATCTTTGTCGACGTTTATGAACTGAATTAAGTAAAGTACCGAGTAGAGAATTAAGAATAGTGTGTAACGGGCTTAATACTGATAATTCAGTCGTAAACACAGCCCAGTTTACTCCGGGCACAAAACTGTTTGTGTGTTTGCGACACAGGCGGCGGAACCTCTCAGTAAAGATAATTATAGTACAAGTATAGAAGTTAATCAATTTTATTACAGACAAGTTTTACAAGGGACAGTTTCCGCCGCTAGTTGCTCTGGTATCGGTCTTATTGCGTGTTGGCGTTTATGGAGAGAACTGCAGTAGAATCAACCTTTGTGTGAAAAAGGCGTCAATTTATCCTCCAATCAAAAACGCGTTTTAATGGGAACTAACTGTAGAATACACTGTTATCGTCACGCAGTAAAATAATTTATGTAATACTGCGAAATTAGCAAGTAGACTACAAATTAAAATTGAAGACTTGTAAAATATGAACTATGTAAACAGCAAGGCAAAATACCCTACAAATTAAATTGTGATGCTTAGCTCTAAAAACGATGTCAGCATAACTGTCACAAAAGTCAGGGGCGTCATTTCAGGTTTTTCCGGGGGGGGGGGGGCTGGGCAAGATTTTGTTTTCTGACGACAGTGACCTTGTTGCATCTTTTTTATTAATTAAGCATGTATAATTTAGATACTTTAATAATAAAACTTCAGTTTTATGTCCTTAAGTTAGCATTATTTACATGTAAAAATACAAAAAATATATTTATACACAAAAATTCCAAATCCAGGGGGAGGCATTTGCCTCCCCCCCTCCCCCCTGTAGACCTAATTTACGCCCCTGACAAAAGTGCAATAGTTCGTGCGATAGACTATAGCAGAAACTTGGTGTTAATAGTATCAATAGTGTTACAAGGTCGCCGGAGGAGGATTGACAAACAAGATCACTGGCGCAGATGGTTACAGCACAGATTGAAGAGACAGGGCGAGAACATCGGCAGCCATGTTAGCGCGACCTTCGAAGCAAGCCTTTTCGGGCTTATTTAACAATACGATTTGGTTTCTTGATACGGAAAATAGCAGCAGCAATGTTGGGCAAGGTGATGTTAAAATTAATAACATTCCAGATGTATGTATGTATGTAGGCGTATGTATGTATATGTATACACATACATATACAGATACAGATACGTACTTAATTGCTAGAAAATTGTTCCAGAAATAGCCCTCCAGATATACAGGATGATTTATGAGCAGAGATATAATAACGTACAAAGCGTATTCATTACGTCATTTGGAACAAGCATTAGGCTATTTTCGCGATTGCATTGGTGTGTACCGGGTGTTTACAAACGTTTGCAGTCAAACTTTTGAATTTACAAGCAAGCATGAAAATTATTATTTGTTACCGATATTGCCTGAGTTGGGCGGGAATTTCTAAATTTATTTTTAAATATTTTATTTATATGCTCATTTGAAAATAGCACGCTAGAGCGTGAACTACTTTACATTTACGCACTAAATAACAAATCCATGTCTGCAGTGGCGGCTCGTGGGTTGTTGCCAGGTGGGGCTGCAGATAGTCGGAACTGTACACACCTGATAAACGCGCCGTAGATCAACGAACATGAAATATTTGCCGGCTACTAGATGTTTTGTGACCACTCAGTAGTAAGGGGCACCTGCACATCAGTGTGTCAGTGGCTGTAGAGTCAACCAGCGCACAACCCTGTACAGCTCTTGGCAACTGTGAAAAAACAGCCTTTCCTAGTAAAAGAACCTTGTAACCTACCTCACTACTCAGGTAGCCAAAAACTGTAAACGGCAGCAAACTATTTGCATATAATTCAACATAAACTATAGATGCCTCACTGCTTGTATGGTTGGCAGCGAAATTACGCAATATAGTTCCCTGTATTTTCCTATTGAAATACAGCAATACTGAAACAAAATCAACAGATATCGACATAATTGTATTTTATATAATTAACAATATTATTTTATCGATCTGTATCGATTCATACGGACTGCACAGATTATCTTACAAGCGCAAACATAAAGTGACGTGTCCAGAGAGGTTAGACATGCCCCGTCGTTACCCGTTACGCGCGGAAAGATACGACATGGCTGAAAATAAAACTTTGGCAGGGCTTTTTAGAGTTCTCACTTTATCCCGACCCACCTATTATGTCACGATTGCCTGGTTACACAAAACCGACAGTTGTGCCACAACTACGTTTCATTTATCACCGAGACACGTTTCACACGGAATGTCATAAACAATCTGCACGGTTCCTGGGGCGCTTATCTGCGATTTGTGTTCATCAGCTATAAAGAATACGGTCTGGACATACATCACTGTATTTCCTAATTAAAGGGTTCTAATTTTAGTCTTCGTTACAAATGCCTCAAATTACTCTGCAAGTACTGGGAATAGGACCTATACGTACACGACATGTTTTGCTCCGAATCAATTAATGAATATGCCCTGTACGTTGCCGTAACCTCTATGAATCATACCGTATAAGGCCGATTTTTTCGACTTTGATTGTTTAGTCCTGATCGACTGCGGGAGTGAGTGAGAGAGATTTTGGTCAGCGCTTGGAACATCTAGGTCTTTAGCGCGGGTGAGGGGTGACTTGAGATGAGTATGGAGCAGCGGGGGGAACTGGAGATTCCCGAGAAAACTCGCCGACTAACGGCATCGTCCGGCACGATTCCCAGATGCGAAAATCCGGGGTCCGACCCCGCCGGGAATCGAATCCGGATCGCTTTGGTGAGAGGCGAATGGTCTGACCATCCGGCCACCGCGGCCCCTCGACTGCGGGAGTTAGGATATGAGAGTGCGAGCGCGGAGTGACGGACGACGTCTTTGGCAGTAAGTGACGAACACGCCTGTGACGTCGGGACGACCAGCGACTGTTGCCGAAATCACAATGGCGCGATGGACGCGACGCGAAAGGCACGACGCGAATGACCAAAGGTAGTCGGCCAATCAGAGTCGAAGCGGACGCGTTGACGTTACAGAAGATCGACGGTTGAGACGACTTGTCTCGTGTTTCCTGTCTACTTCGACGTAATAAATTTACGTTGTTTCACCTACCTGTTCTGAAGACATCTTGGACGAGCACCATTTAACCGGCCAGCTGTCTCCCGACGGGGCGATATGCGTCCGTCCAGAGTCAGCACCACAGACAAAATGCCAGAGCATTACTACGAACGTTTGGGTGACGAGCCTGCCGCTTGGAGCGCTGCCTGCACGGCATCTCGGAAGTTGAAACCTAAATTTTTCCTCATACCGGAAGTACTTTTGTGGACTTTATAAATTCTATTTTGACTTCATTATTACGACAATTTGAAATGAGCATTTGTTATTGGCTCAGACATGTTTTGTAACTGTATAATGTGTGAGGAGTGGGGTTAGCCCACAGTATAAAGTCTAGGGGAGTAGCTTCAATTGGCAAGAAGCTACTCCTGGACTATCCGCCCGTAAGTAGAGTTTAAATTACTCTAAGTAGCCATGTTGAAAAGTTTAAAGGTTAGGGAATTCGTTTCACATGGAGACTATAACTCCTTCAAGAAAATTGCAATACTTATAAAAATTTGTCTGAAGGCTTTGGAGCCATTGTGTTTTTAAAAGAATGTATAATGGCCATACTGTGGCACTGTTTAACTTGGAATTTCAACAAATATAATTATTGTAAAGAAAGGAGAGTTATAGTATGGCAGTTTGTTTTATGCCAAATTTAAAAGATATTTAAATAAAATTTATATTTTTGGTAAAAATATGTGTTATTGCACAATCCCTCGTCATTACCAAAATCAATACACTTAATTATACAATTTCTTATTTGGTAACAATATTTAGCTTTCTGGTGGGTTGTTTTAATGGGGAAAACAACACCAGAGCGTTGCACGGTGATTGGCTGACTGTCTTGTTATTCGCGTTGCTTCTGTCGCGCCATTGTGATTCCTGCATGTTTTATAGCGGGACATTCAGCTGGAGGCCAGCGGGGATGCTGTGGGGCAGATTTAATATGGTTTTTATGTGCGCAACGCAAAATTTGCACGTGCGTTGCGCCTGGTTGCTCTTCTGCATTGGAATTAAATACTCACACACAGCAATAGAAGATCTGTTTTACTTGCTCTGCACTTGCGCTACGTTGCGTCGGTGCATATTGCATATTTAATCGGGCCCCTGGTGTGCAGTGAAGGGGCTGTTGACGGAATTACGAGTCTTGTGTATCGGTTTGAAATGTCCGCGTTTGACGAGTGGGAACAGCGAAGCGATAAGAGCCGCAGAGTATCACACTCGACGAGAAGCGTGTCGCCTATATTCGCAGCGCGCCAAACTGACGAGCAAGGTTTGCGTTGTAGTCTTTTCCCTATGAGCCTTAAAGTCTGCTAGAAACAACTTAATGATGGGTGCTGTGTACTTCGGAGTCCTGTTAATTTATATTAGGTAGGGTTCGGTCATCTTTCGGTATGTACCTTTCGAACGAAATTTATTTTCTACATTGGTACGATAAAATAATGCTAGATTAATACATATGTGAAAAAAAAAAAAAAAAACCTAAATATGTGTTTTCATGTACTTTTTTTAGAACTAAAATACTTATTTATCAATTGGTTTTTTTTTTACGTACAGAAAATACAACCTTAAAAATCCTATTGTAATGTGGGCTGCATCTCCAAGACGAACATAAATGGTCAGTGGTGCTGTGTAAAGTATGATCCAAATGTCTTTATCACTACACTACGTTTCTTTGCTGTGCAACAATCGGCATAGCTATTCTACATCGAATAGGCCTATACAGTCACTGCGGCGCAATGTGCCACGACAATGACTTTTTCGACGCATGACGAGCCACCCTGGTGACAGTTAATCCATAGCACCAGTCTGATTATTTGCATACTCTATAAAGTATCGATTTTTTAACGTTATAACTGGTTATGTTAGGCGAAATGACACTTTCTTGGTGAGACAAGACATGTGGAACCACTTTAAAGGAAAATTAACGGGGTTAAAACATATTTGAACCATCATGTATGTGGGTTCGACATGTGATTAGATACATCAACTTTAATGCAACATGTAAATATGTATCCTTGCTCCGCCTGGGTGCAGGGATAACAGCATCGTGAAAGATACAGGTTTCTATCTACGCTGTTTTTGTGAATATTATTTTTAAAATTCTGAAACAGATAAGATATCGTAAAACCTCCATACAAATGTGTTGGAAATCGTTCTTTACTATATATCCTAATTTTTTCAAAGGAAAAAAAAAAAGTATAATTTTTGGGTAATAAACTGGTGAGATGAAAAAGGGGAAAATACCATAATTTATTGAAAATGAACTTAGATAGCCAAGTTGTACTTTATATGTGTCTTCATAGATTAAGGTAAAGGTATCCTTATACAACAAAATGACTTTGCATTTTTATGTGAGCAGTAAAAGTAAAATTTTGCCTTCTTAACCTCAGCGTTACGGCTTGATTGCCTATTCCCCCGCGCAAGTCGCGGCAATAGTGTTTATTTAGTTTACGCAGTATGTTCGGTGTTGTGAATGTACAACTGTATCATTGTAAACGTGTGATTAGCAGCACTTGAATGATGAAAACACACATGTAAGTTATTGTTTCATCGAGTATCAGAATAGCCTCGACTCAGTGTGATTGCACATAACTTTATGAAGGCCTACATAAAGATATTATGTTTTTCAGGCAATGACCCGTTTCTTTAAATACTAACAAACAAATGTCTAACTGCAAGTTTTCTCATTCAACCTATAATTTAGTGGCAAAACATTTTTTCTTATCTTCCCGAAAGTTGGCCGAAGTGGGATCTTTACCATCTTTACCTCACCAATTCAATTATCGACTTTAATAAAATTTCTTCGAATCGATAGCTAGCCAAAGTCGTAAAATGTCTTGCTTTGAAAAAATAAGGCTAGTGAAGAGAATTTGATCAGCGCTTAACGATGGTGAGGGGTGACGTAATGTGAGTATGGAGCAGTGCCGGAATGAAGGGGCAGGAGAAGCGGGAGATCTCCGACCGAGGAAACCCGCCGACCAGCGGCATCGTCTGGCACGATTCCCGCATGCGAAAATCCGGGGACCGACCCCGTTGGGAATCGAGTGGTGGGGGGCGAGTGATCTGACTACTCGGCCACCGCGGCCCAATAAGGCTAGTAAAACAAATGTCAACAATTACGATATATGTTTGCTTTTAGAAAGTAAAAATTATATCCGAAAAAAAAACAGCAAAAAGGGACCCGTAACCTTAAAGATGTTCACGTGTAAAATTTTGTATTTGCATGACATAGTTTTCGTTTTATGGACCTTACTTACGACTACAGTTTCCACTTGTTAAAATTTTTTAGCTCTCACAGTTTGTCCAAAGCAGCACGCCAAAGTCAGAATAATCAAGTTAGTAGTAATAACAAAAACCAAGTGTATTTTTAGAATGAAATAGTTTACACTGAAACGAGATATTATGGGCTAATACTAAAAAACGTCATTTTGTATTTCAAAAAATACCGTAAACGAAGTAAATCGTCAAAATTGTCAGGTTTTTGGAAAAAGTAGGAAGGAATCTCATTGTGTGTTTCTAAATATTTTAGTGTATTGTCCATAATATCTAATTTCAGTGCAGATTATTTCATTCGCGAGTAAGATACTTGGATTTTGTTATTACTATGTTCCCCGTAACTTGCAAATGTTGACTTTGACATGTCATTATGGGAAAACTATGAGAGTTAAAACATTTTGACAAGTGGAAAATGTAGTCACAAGTAATGTCTATAAAGCGATCACTATGCCGTGCAAATGTAAAATGAACGTCGTCAATAAGCCCACATGCTATATGAAAGGAAGCATATGGTCCGCGTACTTGCGGAGTCCTCGCCCCGCGGTGGAGGCAAGTACCTGGGGGAGAAACCCAGCGAACTTGGGATTCTTGGAATAGTGAATCATGGCGAGAAGCGCAGGTCAGCACGGTAACCGACAGAAGGCAACGGCAGACGGTACGGAATTACTGCACGCAGCAAGCACACGCACCTCTCACTGCTGCTGCATTGAAGCTAATGTTTGTCGAACACGCAGCTGCAGTAAAACTGTGCCCTGCCTACATTTCCTCCTCCCAAGTTGTTTAACTACTCCCACGTATACATAACGAATTAACGACATTTCAAGATTAAGTTCGTCAATTCAAGAATGCAGTTCTCTAAACCATAATTGAATAATGCTTTGATGAGTAAACGTAACGAAGTTACACGAAACATTTTTTGCCTACATACTTTTCATACACAAATGAAAAACATTTTTTAAATTGGTTAATTCAAATGAATATTTGGAACTATTACTGCGTCTGGGAGCATGGGACGGCATCAATTGTATATACGAGCAAACGTTCAAAACCAAAAATGTCCACCTTACCGATTGTAGAAGAAGGCGATGAAATTCATATCTTGTAAAAGTTTCTAAAATGGAACATTGATTTTTAAATAAGATATAAATTTTGTTACTGGATCTGAGTTTGTACTCGTGTATAGTTCAACTAATCTATTTAGAAAGGGTGTTCAACCCATTTTTGGATTTTTGGAAATGTTTAGTAGGGAACATTTGATCGTCACGCCGCTATGTACAAGCCACTGAATTTACGCGTAAGCTTCGCTTGAACACGAATTTAAGAATTGCAGCTACTTAAGAAAAGTCTAATTCATAATTCCACTTTAATTTCTTCTCCATGAAGTAATTACATTTTCAGATACAACAGTCTGAAAAAATGAGGCCTTTTTGATAATGTTGAACGACCGAAAAAAAATTTACGGCATGCACACTATTGCGAAAATATCAGTCCGCCATCGTCCAGAACGTATTTTCTTTTCGTAGGACAACTTTAATAGTTTCTATATAAAACGCTTCCTTATAACGCACTGAAACGCAGAGAAACGCTAGGTAGATGATCCCCTTAAAGCAGTGTATACGGACAGTAGCATACATAGTCCATACCACACTAGAATCCGGTATTTTGACAGCTGATGCTGTCTATATTTTAAACGAACACTAGAAAAACACCATTTTAAACAACCGGACGTGATCGTATGGCCTGATGAAGTAGTAGTGGCAGCCCTGATCAACAAACCAGTTAACTTCCACTGTACGCATTTTGAAGGAAGTAATATAATAACACAGCTTTGCATCCAGCATTAGTCAGTTAATTATTTTATTCTATTCATATTGCATTATTTATATAACTATTTTATAAACAACCGCACCATTATCAGTCAACCCGCAAAAGGTAACTGAAACAAAGGACGACCATGTTGAGAGTGCGAACTGAGGCTTCTTGTGTGTTCGTGTGTGTTTGTAATTCTTATAAGATGTGATTTAAATATTCTGTGCGTATTGTTATGATATGACCATAAAACAACAAAAATATCCATTTTGTAACAGTATGTTGAATGTATTGCAATGCGGGGGTTAAAAAACCCGGCCTGTAATCGCCAACGACGTGATATTAAGACGTGTTTCTGAAGACAGGAACTGGAAAAACCTTCAGCCTTGATAACGACTGTCCTGGCAATTTCTACAAAATTTTACGAGAATTCGAGAGTAAATACGTACGGTTCTTGTCGTAGGCCTATTTATAAACATGTTTTTTTTTCAAGGCACCGACTGAATAAATTATTTTTGTTCGAAAAAGTCTACGTTTAATGATTTCTTTTAGCAAGTAGGAGAAACCATTTAATATCAAGTCCGCAAGAGATTTTGTGCCCGTTAAGCTGCAAAATGTAGGCCTACATATTACCAAAAGAAAAGGACAGAAGACCTAGGCCTATGTATTTACCAGGAATTAAAGTGTACTTGTTTGATTATATGCATTACCAAAATGGTTTACCGCTGATCTGGGCAATTAGGCCTACCCATGTTTGTTTATTATTACTTACACTTTATGTTAATATATTATTTACAATTAGGTTGTGAAAGTGCGAATTTTTGCTATGTAGACTATAAGAAATATTTTACAAATTCTTTAAGTATTGTGAGTGGTACGACTATGAAAATTACATTGATATTAAATTTGTTTTAATTTAGAAGGTAAGCTCTATCTATCACAAAAGGTAAGATTTTTGGATAGTCTACTACTTGAAACTTAAAACACACTGCTTTATGACCTGATAGTATAGAACCAAATTGAAAGCAACAAGAAAAATAATTGTGTTGATTCTTGTATGCATTATTTTATATTTTATTTTAGTTTAAAGATGTTTGCTTGCACTGTCATAATGCTCTTGCGACTTCAGTTTGTTGTGACCAAATAAGCTACTGTTATTTAAACTCTTTTAAGTGACAAGTAGGAATAAACAAACCAGAAGTAAAAAATAATAATACTATATAAGTATCCATACATATCAATTTTTTTGGAAATGCCTTTAAATTTTACAACAATTTTGAGCATACCTAGGAAAGTATACGATAAATAATCTTAAACCTTGAATGGTTATACTGATTTAACATTTGTAGAGTAGGTTATTCGTTACTGTAATATGAAATTTTGGAAAGACGAAATATTAAATATAAATTAATTAACCAAATGGAGCAGATTTTCTCAAAAATACTAAAAATTATTTATCCCCTCTTTCAATTAAAATTTCTTAGTGACTATACCTTTCTCTGATAATAATAATAATAATAATAATAATAATACAGAGAGATAAAGTGTCGTTACCACCCGGTTCCAAATAGAACAGGGGGTTTCAATAGAGATCAGTCATTAAACTGACGAGACTATGAGACGTCTACTTGTTTCTGAAGTCGAAACCATGAGCGTAACGTCTTCTGTATTGTGGAAATATTGTCACAGTGTGACCAGCGATTCGTCTTCCCTGCTGACAGTGGGAACATTCGTGTTTCGATCTTCTTTGGATCTCTTCGGGTAAGTGCAGGTTGCAGATTTCAGCAACCAATTTACGACACAGCTTGCAGATGTTCACATGCCTAGGGGTTGACGTAAAAGGCACAACAATGTTGATACCTTCATCAATGTCTTGTTGAAATGATTTGTTGAGCTGACTGTCCTCCAGTTATAAAACTTGGACCATGCAAACAATTAAAACAATTGAGTATTCAGAACTCGTTTAAGGAAGGGGCACCATACTTTAATTTTTTGGCGTCATTTATTATGAGCACCTTATTTCCCAATGAAAAATAGGATAATTTTTTGCCAAATTCTGTTCCTTTTAAACCATTTTTTTATCTATCCGAAAAATTATTTTCTGAGTTAAAATAAAAAAAACATATATTGTACTAAACTGTATATCAAAGTGTCTATTGTCGTGCATATACGAAACTGCCTATAGTTTACATAAAAATTAATACTAACCGTCGATGAAAGACAAACATCAGTTGAGTTATTTTAAGATAAATTGAAATTTCAAACGTTTCTTGAGAAAGGGGAGTGGAAACCGTGGGTCCTTCAATATTCCCCTCCTCCTCATCAAAACTCTTTGAGTACACTTCTGAATACAAGTTACTGTAGAAATTTCGTACTTATAAAATGCACAACTGGTCAGCTTAACAGACCCACAACTGGTGCATTATTGTGACATAAAAAGGTATACAGTTTTCCCTTCGAAACAGTAGCTAAATTTATATTGATATGCGCAAAAAAAAAAGTGTCCTTGGTTTTGCGTTTCATCGGAGTATCCCAGAGCAGTTACGGCTGTAAAAAGCGTGTCACGTCGCCGGACAAGCCGAGCTAATCCAAGGACACCAGAACCTGCGGCAACCCTGGCCGAAGACAAGGGAGAAAAAGTGGCTAATACGACTTTCACCTTCCCCTTGGTTTTTACCATTGCGGTGGCACGCGGCTCCGTGACGGATAAATCAGTCGGCAATTAACTTTACACATTTCTGAACCTATGTTGATGCTCCTTACGATCCACTGTTTATCACCCCAGGAAGTTAAATTTAGTAACCTGTCGGAGTTAGGCAGGTTTGCCCATTAACTTTACAAGGTTTGCTTGATTTTCGAGGTGACGTCGTTTGTCAGCAAGCAATCCGTGACACAGGGATGCTTGGAAACTCTACTCGGATGACTCTTTGAACGTCTCAAGTTGAAATGAAACTACAGGAGCCCTGAAGTGAACAACAATAGATATTTACACGCTTAATTTATATTCGGTGGGGCTCAGTCATCTTTCACGGTATCGCTTCCGAACAAAAACAATTTTCTGCATTCAGATGAGAAGAAATATTGCTACAGGAATGAAAATATGAAAAAAGTTAATGAACAGATGTGTTCGCTTGTTTTTTTAGAAGGGAAATTCTCACTTAATTCTTACTAACAAAAGACAGCCTATAAGATCGTATAAGCAACGTGATCTGTACCAGGCCGAACGAGAAAACGGATGTCATCTATGTAGGTACGAAAGGTGACTAACTACATAGAATGTAACATAGCATGGAATGTGGTCGTGTTCCTAGGTAAGCTCTATTATAATCCGACTATACACTTCGAGCACACGGTATTAATGCACCTGCCGGTCACACCGATGCTGAGACCAAGGGTATATTACTGGGGGATTCACTCTTCGTTTCTTGTACGCTACTGGCTCCAGTGTCCGCCAGTCTAATAGTCCCACACATCAACTCAGACAAGTGTATAGATATTTAGATATGATGGTTTATCGCTGGGAAACTTGACTGTTTGCTGGTTTTCAACGCACGTTCAACTTATGAAAAGATTACTGGCTTTCACGTGTGCCTAGAGCTGTTGCCCTATTTAAATAATCCAATAAGCTTTCCGCTATTGTAATATTTTATGCCTATTATTGGTCTGCAGATAGCTACGTTGAGTCAGACATATAACACACAGTCATACATGTCGCAAGAAACCACAGTGTTTTCAAGGTTATGTTGGCACAATTTCGCGGATTCATCTGGCAGCAGCCTAGACTTGTCAGTACTATACATCCACTGGCCACAATCGATTATCTATTGGCTTATAACCTTACAAGCAGGTAGCAAGCGATAGCACTTCGCATTATTTCCTTATTTACTACTGGCTTGCAGTAGTCAAACGCGTTTCATAACAGCCGCCAGCAAGTCACAGACATGACAATGAAGTAGCCTATCTATACATAATTGGCGTTCAACCTTACCTGGAATGTATATGCGAAATTTACGTACCTCTAGCGATGTACCATCATATCTATAGATATTGTTAGAAACGGACAAATTCGCGGGTTCACTGACCTATAGGCTAGCTTGCAAGAATGTCTGTGAACTGAAGCATACAGCAGATGCTCATCGGATGTTCGCTGACACAGTGATGCCACGTGATCCGGCCAGTATAAGATGCTTTATTATTGAATTAGCGCTCTCCATGAGGTGTCAAATAAGTCAAGGACCAACGGCGATAGTGACACAAACCTAGATATGTTTGAAATATAGCTTGTGCGTAAAAGAATACGCGAATTTTTCAGGTCCCTGATTATTGTTTAGAAGCGCATGCTCTGGTACACTCCAGGCAGCACCACTGGTGAATTTCTATTCTTTCTTCTTCCGTAAACCTCGTGACCAGTAGCCATGTGTGAAGATGAGAAACTGACGGGAAGAATGACTCCAGTTGAGGCTTTGCGCTTAGAGGCGATGAGACAAGAAGTGAGCGAACAATAGTCGACCTTAAAGCCCGCTTACTTCCAGGCCCTGATTGCGCTCTTAATGTTCCGATCACATAACATCAGAACGGTGACAGAATTAATCAAACTATTGCCAACACATGTAACTATATTTTCAACTATCTCAGGAAATGTGCTCAAAATTGAATACGTCCATTTATTCTTTAATTTGTTTAAATTTTTGTATTAATTGATATTATTGAAAACTCTGAAACATAGAGAACGAGTTACACATTTAGTACCTGCCCTTTAAAAATTAAGTTCCAGTACTTTGAGCAGTTTTCCGAAAAGTAGACAACACCCGAATGTCCACTTGATGAATTACTCTAGTTAAAAGAAACATATTTAGGCTGTTTTTTCGAATATTATTTTAAAAACCAAAACAGAAGCACATATAGTAAAACCATTACATATATGTGATGAAAAATTGTTTTTATGATGTAGCCATTTTTTAAAAATAACAATAATACTGTACATGTTTTGATAACTATCGACTTAAGAATTATTTAAATATTATTTAAGTTGAAAATTAGTTAAAATTATTAACAAATGTTTACAATTTATTTTCGTAATGTAGGCCTACCAACACATTTCTTTTATCATTAGAGATTAATATGGATGGTGAAGATAATACTTCCAGAAAGTAAGAGGCCGCGGTGAAAATAGTGGCTAGAGCGCCTCATCTCCTCCCCACTCCGCTTCAACCTATGCGATACGGGTTCGATTCCCGGCAGATCGACCCATATTTTCACATACCGTAATCGTGCTGTACGATGAGACCCAGACGCTGGCCAAAATATCCTCACTAACTTCCCAGAAAGTCACTGGAAACACAACTCGTGCCTCTGTAGACAGGCTGGTTGGGGTGATCCATCTCCCCAATAGATGGGCTGTACACTGAACAGATGCTCCACACAGATAGTGGGTAATTTGAGGAGATCGTTAACTCTCCTCCAATCCCTTGTACCTTACGAACGTGCAAGAGCGGCATACCTACGAATAAATTTCTGGAATGTAATCAAGTACCAACAATTTAATTGATTTATTTCAAAATTAATAACATAATTTATACAACAGAGACAAAATTATATGTGCTGTATAATTATACGCGGAAGTATGCATTTATCCCCTTTGTAGCTGATCATTAGAGTATTGTTAAATAAAGGCTTACGTTACAAGTGAGCTAGAAGCCATTCCACACACCTTTAGTACATTTTGAAAGTTATAAAGGTGTTTACTGTTTATGCGTTGTACGTGTTTGGAACAGGAACGTCAGTTGTCACTATTTTAGCACTAAAATGAACCTGAGAATTTAATTTCCCGATATGTAGTTTTGTCTTCTGTTGTGCCAGATATTACATCATGTAAACAGTGCGTGCATTCACAAACGTCACAATTTACTGAAGTTATGATCTACACGCTGATAGATGTTCTACGTAATTAAATAATTAAATGATTTATAGTGTAGCAATCCGGCTAATTTACTTTTAACGGAAAGTTAAATAAGGACGGTTCCAGTGAGAATTTCGCCTTTTTTTCCCCTTGTGCATGGGGAATGTTTATTGAGTATGGCTCTAGGACATTCAGAGAATCTGATACGTGCACTGCAGTTAGTTGGAACACACCTGGCAGTTCCGGGTGTGTCGCGGGATGCCGGCAGCGGGCAAGGCTCGTGGGAGAAGTTGTTTCGGAGTGCGACCGGCCCACGTTACTCCCTCCCCTCTCCTCTGGCATTATGAGGGGGCGAGGGGCAGCGGGACCCCCTCGCACACGGGCCCATGTAGGGCCACCGCGGGGCCCGTTGTCCGCGGGGGCGACCTGGACACTCCCCCCCCTTTTTTTTTTATAACCACGCCTAAGTTTAAAGCCTCGTTTACACGGCCACAGTTAATGTAGATCCGGATAATCCAGAAATCGAACAACCAATCAGAAGGCTAATTTTTTTTTTCCGGACGGACGAGCCGTACGGAAAAAAGTTAAGTTCATCCCGAATTTTATGAATGAAGTATGCGATCGTCTGAACTGAAATCCAGTTTATGAAGTTTTGGAACAAACGTTTAAAACTTTTTTCGTTGACAACATGGGTATCAAATGAGAAAAAAAACTTTCTACACTCTCAAATATAAAATTAGTACACAATTAAAAAACATTTAACATAGGTTACTGCAGTTCAACGTTCCTCTGCGATCTGAACAGTACGACCAAAGGTGATCGTATTTAATTATCGTCTAAGACCAGATCATCCACGTTGCCACCTGCTGATCAATGAAATGTGTCACCCACCTGCACCAATTTCATTCCCCCACCTCTTCCTTCCCAAAACACGCTCCTTTCTTCCATATATTATTTCATGTGTTATTTTACAATCGATAGTGACCCCGCCAGGCGCAGCGTTACAGTCGTATTGACTTCATTAAAAAAAAAAAAAATGCCAAAAGCTCGTGGAAGTAAAAAAAAAAAATCAAAGATTTTTGATGCTTAAATAGCTTTAATTGACTTTTTTTTTAATTCTAGCAAAGTCTATACACAAAGTACTATGAAAATGTATAAGTACATTTTTCTGTTTTGTGAATCGTGTCTACATCTTCTTGAAACTACCGCTCTATACCAACATATAGTCGGTCTAGTAGCGAATCCAGCCGTGAAAGTACTTATACAAGAACACAGCCTATGCGATGTATCCTAAAGGACATACACGAGTACCAAGTGCCTGGGATTCGAACCCGGAACCTCGGATTGCGAAAATAACGCCTAATAAACTTCAGCGATGGAGGATACCTTCCGCCTGTCAATGGAGCAAGGGATAGGATGGTTATAATTATCGCTAAACCATCCTCTATTAACATCCAACCAAGACTATACAAAAAAACACGACACTTGGTTGCAACGTGGTGAGAATGAGTGAATAAGTGAATATTTACTGATTTCTGTTTTCCAGTGGTTGTTTCCTTGATTTAATTCGTTGAAACTGATCCATCCGGGAACGGAGAAAACCTACTGGCAATCAATGAATATAAGGCTCTCTTGTTTCTAACTTATTTTAATGATATTAATTTTTTACGTCTACGCACGAGAGCAGATATCAAAAATGTGTTTGGCAGTTTTGTTTAAATTCGTCTTCTCCATGTTGGCTGATATTAAATACAGTGGTTTCAGCTAATTATGGAATTAATGAAATGCAGGTTAATTGAATTTTCAGTCGAAACCGTATAATTTATTGCTCTGAAAAACTAGCTACCACGGCTAAAGCCCTTTTAAACAAAACTGCCAAACAGATTTTTTATATCGGCTCTCGTTTAAGCTTTAGAAAATTATCGCAAAAACAATATAGAGCAAGGCCGTAATGCTGCCGCCTACCTTGGAGGTATGACGAGAGCAAGGACAGATAATTTACAAGTTAAATTTAATTCGGTGGAACCTAGTCACCTTCCACGATATCGCTTTCGGACAAAAATAATTTTCTGCATTTATTACAGCAAGCGTTGAGTGTTTTTCGGGAATGGAAATACTTAGACTATTTGCTCATGTTGTTCAGACTTCTGAACAAACAGTATATACGATCCAGCAGCAAACGGGAGGGGTAGGGGCACTGAGATGAACCAAAAAAGTCAGTGCGAAGGGCCGTAGCCAAGATAATGTTTAGTGGGAAAGGAGGGGGGGGGGGAAGCTGAAACTGGGAATGTTATAAAGTTAACACCGACCCCCCCCCCCCATAAATCGGGGGTGCGAGGATTCTCCCCTAGGAAAATTTGTATTTTCAAGGTGCAAAATGTTGCTTTTTAAGCAGTTTCTATAAGGTAAATGAGGGGCCTGGATTCCATGAACCTCCATTCCTCTGACTACGACCGTGAGTATGGACATATAGGCTACTTAGAGCCCACGATTTTTCGCGAAAAGAATACTGCAACAGTTTGTTTCAATGCCTTATGTGCACATATGAAGCCTTGCTTTATGGTCAGTGATTGGCTGTTTTTAACTTTCAACGTCTAGGGATCTACCCACAAATCACAGACGTGTGGTGTCGAAGTAAGCTTGTTCCTGTTGGCACAGTCAAATGAGCCACGTCTGTGCAACAACACACTCTGCCAGTAACTATGAATCAGAGCTTCATATGTACACATAAGGCACTGAAACGAACTGTTGCAGAACTATTTTCGCGAAAAATCGTGGACTCTACATATTCTGTATTGTAAGTTCGCGGGTGACTAGGCCTACCGAATATTATTGTACACGAAATTATTTATACTTCCTCTTGACTTGACTGTGCGGCAGGCAGCGCCCTTAATGTGGCCGCCTGGGTCAACGTATTTTGGGCGGGGGAGTCTAAGAAGTGCGGACAGCTATGTAAGGACGACGCAGTAAGCGCATCACGCCTCAAGCTAGCCTTTAGGCGTAAGTCACTGAACTGGCCTGCAGTCTCTTCCCCGGCAACTCGTCTCTGAGAGACTTCAGCAGTGATACTATCGTTTTACGACGAAATGTTTGAGGTAAATGTGTGTTGTACAAGTCTATACCTTTATTTTGAATATTCTGAACCAAGACTATCACGTCTATAAAGGACCGCAAACAGAAAAAAAACATTCATATTCGCCTCATCGTTCACATTAGTTGAGTCATTTTAGAATAAACTTGTGTCGACCGATGCATACTGCTCGGCGGCCTGCCAGGCGGTCACCTTAATCTTATTCCGATTTTGGTGCATCTTATAGTTTGTGCATAATCAACTATGAATTAAAATATTTTACTATATTTTTAATTTAGCCGCGGTAAAATATAATTCACGTACAATAATAAAATAATGCACAAAAAATACTTAATAAATTAAATAATTAAACAAAATGCTATAATGTACTTAACTAAATCTCTAATATCATTTATATAAGTATTTTCACATTTTGATAATTTTGTGAAAATCATGAAAATTAATCGCAATTTCTTAATTTTTTTGAAAATAAAAAATAATCCACGGGTAATAGGATTTCAACATAATGAATTTTTTCCACGAACCGGTCACGTGAGTTATATTTTACAATGAGTTGTAAAAAGAGCAAAATTTCATTTTGACGTGGATTATGCAAAAACTTATAAAATATTAACTTTGATTTTAAATTGGACGAAAATGTCATAAGATGTAATATTTACACATTAAAAATTTTCTTTAAAATTGCATAACAATGGTTTAAATCCAAGAGCCTTTAACAAAACGTCGCTAGAAAACGGCAATTTAATCCATGTCATGTTAAAAACCTGCACCACAAAAGAAGTGTGTATAATGAGGCCACTTATGCCTGAGTCACTGTTTACATTTTTAGATCATTAATTTTCCCAAAACTACGACGATATAATCTGATTATAGTTAGCTACGATCCACTTCGTTGCCGCCTAGGGGAAATTATTCTCCTCATTAGGCTTGAATCTCTTGTAGTCCGGCGTCATTTTTATACATCACAGCGGCGAAGCATAACGGCGTATTTTTTATTCAGGCAGTCCAGAAATAACCGTATAATAATCACACCACGTGAATCATGGGCTAAATTGGAGACGATAACGTTAGTAGCAAAATGTTGTACAGTGACATTTTATATTCACAATGTGGCAACATAATCACTGTAGTTAGTCTCCTCTTGCACTCCACATATTATCTTACTGCTACTGTTCTGACCTGAATATTAGGGGTGCAGGTCACGGTCTAAGAGGAAGAGGTCTTGACACTGCGAATGCTCTTCAGTAAGAGAAAGTGACTCCCTTTTTGTCGCCGAGCGCTAGTAGTCATTTAGTGGACGATTTGTATTGTTTACAACTGGCGATGTTAACATTTTTACAATTATTTACATAAAATGATGTTAATATGGTAAGCTGGTATAGTAGATATGTGTATCGTATCCATAAATGCATTGGCATGTGCGTGGAACTGTTTATGTAAGTCGTCCGAAAAAAATATTATGTACTGTTGTTTTATTTTATTTTTTTATTTATTGTCTTATTTTTCAAATGGCGAAGTTAAGGCATTCAAATAAAGTATATTCTTTCCTGCCCTACAAAATTTTAGAATCGTTGCAATGTGTGTCTACATGTAAACGACTAAAAAAAACTAAATTTATGGTTGAAAATGTGTTCCAATACAAAATTTCATATCCATTATCTGGATTTTCAATTTTATTCTTCTATAATACAGGCAATTCCGATAACAATTACACATTTTAAGCTGTGAAAACTTGCTAAGCCAAATACAAAACAAAACAAATCTTCCACTAAATGACTACTAGCGCTACGACAAAAAAAGGAGTCACATTTTATTCCTCAGTGTCAAGACTTTACATTCATAGACCGTGGTGCAGGTTAATATCCCGACCAGTCCAACCATACATCTGCGTTTACTTGAAGTAACTTACATACAATAATACCTGGACGTGGAGCGCAAGAAGAGACTTTCTTCGTGCAGTGTTGCCACATTGTTCACGTAAAATGTCTTACAGCATTTTGCCTCTTACATTTTAGTTTTCAATTTAGCCCAGGATTCGCGTGGTGTGATTATTATGCGGTTGTTTTCCTGGACATTCTGTATACTTTTTTACTTGGAGTAAATAATTACACACTAATGACCCTGTGTCATTGCATCATGCCTTGAGTCTTCGCTGTATCACTTTACGTAGTTACATATTCTCTTTTCGGTTTTTTCCCTCAGGGCGCAGTAGCAAGGTCCATAAGAACTATAACGCAGAGACGAAGGAAGATTGCGGAGGAGGGGATGAAAAGAGGGGGAGGGGGTGATGAGAAGACGGAGAAAAAAAAAACACTGACAGACCGGCTTTGTAGAATCCCCCACACAAAGAGCGCATGGAGTCTTCGGATGGAAAGGCGGTGTTTTTATCCACGTGCGGGCGGAGTTGGTGCGCGAGTGTATGTATGTGTGAGTGGCAGAGTTAAGTGGGTGGGTGGTAGGAAAGAAGCAGAGCGAAAGGATAGTAGCTGGCAGAGTACGGGCTAAGGAGGAGCCGCAGTTTCATTAAACCCATCGCATCGTCTGGCGAACAAACTTCCCAAGCGGATGCCTCACGGAATAGGGTTGAATCACTGGCAAGGGGAGGGGGGAGGTACTTAAAATCCAGCTGGGCAATGTGTTTGCACGTCGAATGATCCGAGAAGTCCGTCTAAGTCTCCCTATCGCCTTAATTACTAAGCCTCCCGCGCGTTTCTCTACTACAGGATACGTTGATTGAATCGTTACTGGCGCTGTCAGTTTCGGTTCGGATGAAGGAATTCTTACAGTAAATATAAATGCTAACTTTCCATTCCTAGCATAGTATTTGAATCTTATGAAAAATTTAAAGCAGTTTTATAAAAAGCTTATAATTCATCTCGTTCCAGTATACCGCTCAATGAAAATTAAAATGAAAATCCAGGGGGTACATAATTCAACGATAAAAGCATTCATCTCTAGGCCTAATTGTAGGTTTCTTGAAGCCAATTTGCGAAAATCAATCAGTAGCAATCCTAGACAATAGTTTTAGCCAACGTATTAAACAAAATTGTTTCCAGTGTTACGAACTTCTGAGGCACAATCTCTGACGCCGGAACTGCGGCGTAAGAGATCACGCGTAACGAATTAGTAATTATGGATAAATATTTACTCATAAAGTTGGCAAATGCCAATATCTGGGATTGTCATAGGGTATTTTATCCATATTGGCTTCGAAAAAAGCGTAGAAATCAATTGATGTTTTCAGCGTTTTTTTTTATCTACCACGCACTCTTAAGATTAATTCTACTACAGTACAGGTTAGAAAGAAAATGCGTTTTCTTATGGGACAGTTTGGAACAGAGTTTCGCTGCTATCGCTAAGGGACCAGAAAAATACAAAACTATAGTAGAGTGAAATTTAAATAGACTTGGAAATGACAGAAGTCATTTAATTTTAAAGTGAAAAATAAACCAATATCTTGTTTTAAATAATTAACTTTATGTAACTTAAATTCAGGAAAGCTCTGTGATTTGTCAATTTGCACTCCTTACCGATAACAGCGCTCAAGCTGCAGAAATTTGCCCTGTTCCAAGCTTTTAACATTGATCTTTCTAACCTGTTGAAGAAACAACCTTACTGAGGTGTTCCCGCCTTTGGACAAGGTCACATTGTATACAAGACAAGGCCGGGGTGAAGGTTGCACTGGTTGCTCTATTAGCGAGACATGCTTGTCGTCATCCGGCCCGAGGAATGGATGACGTGAGGATGGAATGAGTGTGAGGCAGCGAAGGAATGGGAGAAGGAGTTCCCAGAGAAAATCCGCCGGGCAGCGGCAACGTCCGCCACGGTTCCCACATCCCGGGACCGAACCCGCCGGGGATCGAGCACGGGTCGCCTTGGTGGGAGGCTGACTCCTCGACCACCGCTTACCTCCCCTCCTTTTCCCAGTCTACCCCTCAATGTTTAAACTCAATGTTTACAGTACTTGCTGTTTACGGCTAAGCGAGCACTTTTGAAGTCTTTTGTCAAGAAACATTATGATAAAAATAATAACCTCTTGTGCAGAGGTTCGCGTATATTAAAATTATTTTCACATAAAAACGTATTTTTTAAAATCGATTATTATAGATCTCTGGATACTCGCAATATACCGAAAATTATAAAGCAAAGGTTTTAATTTTTATAGATTATGTGGTTTCAATACTTTGTTTTCCTAAAAAACAGTTTTTAATTTTTTTACTTGAAAACAAAGCGTACAACTGACTATTTCTATATAAACAGACGTCTACTACTGGAATACCTACTCAGTAAAATTGTCACATCGAATTATTATGAGTACTAAGATTTAATTGAAGATTGAGCATTCTAATCATTCGCACTACATCTTACCTTTTTATTCCTCATAACTGGACGGTAGATATTGTCTGATGCTGATTCCACAGTAATGTAATCCACCCCGTGCGCCATGCAGTGTAAGATATGAGACATGCAAGTACAGTAACGGTGCGTTTTCAGGCCTATGTTCATGTGACATTCTCAGTTCCTTCACACACAAGGATAGCTCCCACATGCAATTCTTCTTAGTCTGTATTAATGTATTTCTGCAAAACGAGTTTACTTTGACCATTCTCTAGGTTTCTTTGACCATTAAACTGCTACAACAGTATGTAAAAATCTACCTACTCAACATATTTTTAAATTTCACCAGGTCACTTGTAAATATGTATATAATGTTGTCTGTAATAAGAAAACATCTTTCAAGTATTGAGGTACTATGGTACGTCTAGCAAATCTCTTAAAGAAATTATAGATTGAGTCTAATCACCATTTACATATTGTATTAATAACGGTCCGAAAAAAGGCATCTTTCCACCTAATTTAAAAACTACTAAAGTGGTGCCTACAAATATAAAGGGTCCTAGTGATGTTCCAAGTAGTTACAGACATATTTCTCTGGTTCCTGTAGTGGGTAAAGTGTTTGAAAAGATTGTTAACACACAGCTGTATCTTCACTCTCATAGTTTGTTATCAGACAGTCAATTTGGCTTCCGGAATGGTAAATCAACTGTTGATGCTATAAGATATGTAGATAAACTTGTCACTGATTCAATGAGTAACAATATCTTAATCTTAGCTATCCTGTAATTTAAGTAAGGCTTTTGATTGGGTGCCACATAATTTTTTGTTATGATATTATGGTGTATGTGGTGTAGAGTTAAAATTTAAAATCATATTTAACTGGTCGTTCCCAGTTTGTGGATGTAGGTGGATGTCAATCATCTTCTAAGATGGTATCTTGTGGTGTACCACAGGGCTCTAATTGTGGGTCCACTGCTCTTAATCATGATTTGATCTCGATAAAAATGTATCGTGTAAATTAATTATACGCGCTGATAGTTCCATATTTGTAAAGTGTTACATTGTAATCGAGGAATTAAAATATGGCGAAATCAAATTATAAATACTGTTAAAACTTGGTTTGATGCAAATGGATTCTTAATG
The DNA here is from genome assembly GCA_003012365.1 of Medauroidea extradentata. Classification (NCBI taxonomy): domain Eukaryota; kingdom Metazoa; phylum Arthropoda; class Insecta; order Phasmatodea; family Phasmatidae; genus Medauroidea; species Medauroidea extradentata. The sequence continues at coordinate 49,180 of PNEQ01112028.1, forward strand.
AACTCTTCTAAAACACAAAGCATTATATTTGGTATTGACGAGGGAGTATATTATGAAGCTTCTCTTACAAGTGTTAATCTTCTTGGAATTAACTTAGACAGAAATTGATCGTGGATTACCCAAGTACAACAGCTTAGTCGCAGACTTACTAGGGTTTTATTTTTAATTAGGTGCTTAAGAAACCAGGTTATACAGTCTAATGTTAAACGTGTTTACTTTGCATTCTTTCAAAGTATTTTTAAGGTATGACGTAGTATTGTGGGGTAATTCCTCTCACATGTATGTTATGTTTTAAAATTAAAAAAAAAAAAAAACTATTGGACTACTAACTAGGTTTTCGAGAGCTCAGGTCATTGTCGACCTTTGTTTCTATATGTAAGTATGTTAACTGCTATTAAATTGTATATCCTAGGTTGTGTATCATACGTTGTCAATAATTTTAATAAATTTATGTTAAGGAAAGACCTACATTCGTATAACCCCAGATATTGCAATGTTTTGGACTTTCCCTGTACAAGACTCATGACAGTGCAAAAAAAACTATTATATAAGTGCTATTAAAATGTATAACAAGTTACGTGAAAGTATCACAGAATTGTCGTTGTTTAAATTAAGGACAAGACATACGAACTGGCTGTTACTTAATCTCTATTATGATTTGAAGGAATATTTTGATTTTAATACTGTGGAAATTGTGATCTGGCGTGTTTCTTTTTTCCCTGTATGTTTTATTGACGATGTCTGTTGTAACACTGTAACTATTATTCAATGACAAATAGATTTACAATTATAAATATTAAATATTAGTTTTGGGGTCATTTGGTAAATAAATAGACAAGTGAAAACTAGTTTGACCCCGTCGGTGCCCCGACCCCGCCTGCCGCGGCGATCTCGTTTTGGCGGGTGCAGACGCGTCGGTGGCGGCCAGAAGAGTCGTCCAAGCTGTGTTTAAAAACATTCCTTTGATCCAAACATAAACATTTGAAACTTATTTTCATTAAACCACATAAATACCAAAATTTTGAGTGATTAAAGTTACCCCCAAATATCAAAGTAACCCCGATTTACGGTACCAATGCCTTTTTAATGGTTCCTGATAGAGCCATTTCAACAAATTTAAACAATGATAAAACACCTACAATTGGTGAAAATTTATCGATTCCAATTTACAGTGCAGACATGATTACTATCATCATTTTTTTGTTACTTATGTGGATGCATAAGTTTTCAAACTTCAGTGGAGCCCATGAGGCTCGAACAGTGGCGTAGGAACGATATTAGACTAGCAAGGGGGTAAGGAGCGATATAAAGGGGGAGATGTAAGGAGATTTTCCCCTCGGAAAAATTTTAAATTTCGAAGTTCAATGTAGTGTTGTTTATAAAAAATTTAAGCTCAATGAAAACGACTGAAGAACTAGTAAGTGTCATTAAATAATTAAAACACCAAAATTATTGCAGAACGCTGGCCTATAATTTTTTTTGCATGGCTGCATGGTAAAGGGGAGGATGTATCCCTTTTGACCCCCCCCCAACCTAGGGTTCATTAGCCATTGGACTCGACTAGGGTCGTATTCCCTTTTTATTGTCAGCACCGAGACGACTGGCGAGTAAAGCTCTTTTTAGGAACGCCAAATTGTCAGTATAGATTCTCAGTAGAAGCCAAATGGGAAAGCTTCTCAGCAGTATTTCCCAGTAGCAAAATAATGTTACGCGTTCTATGGGCTATTTAGATATCTTTGACGTCACATGTAATGTTTATGTTTGCGATGTTATTTCTACCGGAAAAATATTTATGCAAGTTTTAACATTAATAAATAGCGGATATGTTTTGCAAGTACATGTACCAATGAATGTTGTGAACATTGTGAAATACATAACCCCTAGTTTCTTTGCTTGGACTGGATATTACTTTTAATATCACTTCTTTCTTAGCGGACTTGTTTCACTCCACATTACACATGTTTTATTTAAGACTTATTCTGTTGGGATTCTCTTTAGTTGGTAATATGGGAGGACAACTTTTAGTTTAAAGTCTTTCCTGGGACTTTCGGCACTCAATTTTTAAATAAATAACGTATTTCGATTTGATTTGCAGCTCGCTGAACGACAAAAGTAACGTGTATATTTACGCAAAGCACTCATACATTGCAAAACTTACGTGGATTAAAAAAAAATTACTCGAATTTAATTGAAACCAATAGTCTACACATATAAAACATAGCCTACACACAATTTTTCTCACATCACGTCACTCGTCAATCACTCCAGGCCCGATGTTGTCAGTTTGCGGCAAATATGATGTAAAAGCAGAAATATCGAACAATGAAACGTTCCCAAACATCACGTTGATGTATCTCACTTGCGTTATAAAAATGCAACTTTCACTAAACGAAGCACTTAATTATTCAAACACTGCCATGCAACAAAAAATAACACAAGTATTCATAACACAATGCAATAAATCCACGACAATAATTGACATTTGTTGTCACCACACTTCAGAACACAATTACGACACATATGCTTCTAAAGATAATTTTGGCGATTTTCCTTTGAAGCTTATAACTAAATGTGAAACTTCACTTCCAACATCCTTGTAAGCACGAAGCTACGCCATTTGAGGTTGCGAGAAACGTGACACACTCATTACTTCTGGCGTGAGAAATTCATCCCACAAGCCATCGTATTATAATTTAATGTCGTTAAAAAAAAAGCTTGCCGACTCGTCTGCTACAAATGTTTTCGTCACCCATCATGCCTTGCGTCGTCGCTCGTTTGTTTCTGCGGAGACTGCCCCACCTCCAGCACGCCAGTAATCTCAGCAGGAAGTGATGTCAAATAAGCTCCTACCCAGACGCCAAATCCCTGCTCGTCAGGGGGCCGCGGTAGTCGAATGGTCAGACCACTCGCCTCCTACCAAGGCGATACGGGTTCGATTTCCGGGGGGGTCGGTTCCCGGATTTTCGCATGTAGGAATCGTGCCGGACGATGCCGTTGGTCGGCGGGTTTTCTCGGGATCTACTGTTTCCCCCGTCCTTTCATTCCGGCGCCGCTCCATACTCGCCTCATGTCACCCCTCACCAGCGCTAAAGACCCCGATGTTAAGCGCTGACCAAAAATCTCTCACTTGATCGTCAGTTACGGGCCAGCTGTTTCGTAAATAAAGGAAAGCTAAATCAGCGGTTCCAGTGATGACAGTAAAAAAAGGAATACGGGCTAGACGACGATACTGTGGTTGTTCGCCTTTGCCTTCCACAGCATTGTGATGAGAGGGCAACACAACACACAGTCTTGAACCCGGGAAGGTAACCGTACATTTTCTTCCTCAGCCGGGAGTCGAACCCGGGACACTTGGCCAAACGGCCAGAAGTTCTAACCACTGACTCACACGGTCTTCGCTTTTAATTTGTTGGAACTGCTCCAACAAAAACAGTGAAAAACCACGGGCAATCATCGAATTTTAGCTCATTCCAAATAGTTGTGTTCAAGTATAAGCATTTAGAACTTTGTGCATCGCGGGAATGTATAAATTTGTAACTCGAGTACAAAGCTACCACTAAATTTAATTAATTAATTAATTCTATTTAATATTCTCTGTGTATAACTTAAATCCAAATTTCTTCCTCTGCATTCAAACATTAAAAGCCACCAATTGTGAAATTTAAAAGAGGGAACAGTAATAATTATACTAAACAGTTTTGCGAAAAACGCTGCCATTACGTCATACTGGATAGGCGGGGAGACCTGACAGCGCGTTACGGAACACTGCGTGGGCAAATGGCGTCACAAATGGGGCGAACACACGTTACGTAATTCGCACACTGCCACTGGGCTGCAGCAGTTTGCCCAAAGGATACTAGAAGCATTGAGAAACGGCCCACACAGGCCATTTGTTTGCGGGATATAACACGCCGTCCGAGATGAAACACCATAAATATGAAATATTATTCCGGTCGCATTTGGCACAGCTATCTCGCAACATTAAAAAATATATATTGCGTTGTAATATTTAACATTTTTATGCTAATTTCGGAATTATTAAAAATACAACACTATTAATCGCCCTAATGTTCCATACTGAAGCTGTGTAGCCACTGACAACAGCACCAGTTATCATAATAAATGAATGCCGGTCACCCATTCAATATATTATATCACGAACGAAATTAGTGGACAGCGAATTCTTAAACTGAGTGAATTACTATGAACCGTTTATTTAAAAAAAAAAAAAAAAAAAAAAAAAAAAACCATATGATCTGCCTCCGAGTCCGAGGTTTTTATGGCTACTAAGCTTCAAGTACGAATCCTGTATGAACCACGGGTGTGTACGCGGTCTTTACATTAGCGTTTAGGTTCGTTTGGCGAATCACACACACTTGCCACATTTATATGCAAAGCAATACAAAAAAAAACGTTAAAAAACAACAACAAATTACTATCACTTTTAAATAAGGAGCATGTTCAACAGGTTTTGACCTTTTTTCGACTATACTCTGCCATAATATTGTCATGTTTACACATAAAAATAACTTCAGATGGTAAAACCTAGTCGAGTTTAGCTTCTGTATCTGTTGAGAATGGATTTTCTGCTTGTCAATAATATTAAACGCAAGAAATATTAAATATAATTATATAAAATTAAAGCCTGATGAAAATAATTTGCCATCATTCTACAATAACGCTACAGAAATAAAACTAAGTTCTCAGTGAATTGTTACTATAAATTTACGATTGTCAAGATTTCCAATTTATTTAATAACACCGGCTATTAGCCTCCTAAATACCGACTTGTAAATCGTCTTAACAGAATTAGCTTCCCACTTCTCCATAATCCAATCGCCCAGGTTCCACTCAGGAAACAAGCCAAAATTTACACATAAGGGTCACCCGGTCGCCTTGTCTAACTTTTAAAATTTGTTTTGAAAAACGAACAGAAAACATTTGAACGTCAATTTAGTATTTTTATTTGCTACCTGATTTAGTTGCGTAGCAACGCAGATCAAAGCTTCAGGTGATTTCGTGAGACCTAGCAAGCCTCTCACTGTGTTATAACCATTGTCCTGCGTAATTAGAAAAATACAATATGAGAACGCAGCGCCCTGAAAAATGTTTAATGGTGATAGAGACTGTTGATTTCCTGTGTTTAACAAACCAAGAAATCCATTCATGGCTGTAGTCAACCAACTTACTAGTAATTCCAAAATTAATATAGTTCGTATAAAATAGAAAAAAGAAAAAAAACGAACAAGGAAAGTCAAATTAGACAAGGAGCAAACAAGGGTAATGCAAATGGCGACAATGATGGATAAGGACCACGGGAAAATACAAATGGACACATGTTCACAGATTTCAGTGGACAAGTAAGATACAACAGTACACATACTGAAGAACACAGCGGCAGAAATGGTTGCAGACAGGCAACAGAACGAATATAACATAGGTGACAATAGTAAGCTCCCTTCGACAACAGATGCGTAGTTTCGGGAAGTGATATATTATGTTTCCGTTGAACAACCTGAGAACTCCAGCAGACTGACTTTTTGTTCATGTTCTTGTACTTAGTCCTTGTATGTAACTGTAGGTTTTCTGCGACACAGCATTATTCGCTAGCAATATTGTATATATACAACAAAATCATTTTACTTAGTTGCCCATTGCGAAAATAATTCAAATTCAAATGCACTTATAGGCTGTGCATAGCAAAATCACCATCTTTATAGTACCTGTAAATTTTTCGCTAAGCCAATTTCTGTCTTCCCGCCTCCATTGCTATGTGACTAACATACATTTCGCATACATTCCATTACTCTCAACATACCACAATATGATATAATAATTTGTGTTCCTTTCGTGTTGGGAAGAACCTATAATACTGCTCAATTGACTGATAATCGTACACTGCAAACGTTAATTGCATTTTGGAGGAAAAAGGGTTTGATTCCTCAATGAGACGCTCATGCGACACGTGCCTTAGTATGTTTACTACTATCTGTAACCTTCATACCTCAGGTCAGGTTGGATACTGTTATTCGCTAAATCAGAGAACATAAAGGTAATGAAAGCCAGAAGTATGTCCAATAATCCCGTCTGCGTTTGGGCGTAAAACATTGTGCAAACTTCTCTTTAGCTTACAGGTTCCTTTTCCTCGAAAACCATTTTTCATCCTGGTCCGAGTTATTAATAATTATTAAGGATCTTAATACTGAACATTTCTGCAAGATGCGCAGAAGATGAATGTTACTAGGTTATTAATTGACTACCGCCGACATAAAAAAGACATCCGAGCTAGATTTTTCTTCATAAATTTCCATTATGAGAACATCATTCAAAAGAGACACCAAGACCTGCGTTCACTTTAGTGAATACTTTCAATGCTGGAAAGTCTGATAAAAACTTGTCGAACCTAGCATAGTTCAGTTATAAACGGTGGAACATACAACAAATCTGCCCTACGACTTCCTATGCATGCAGACAAACTAGTCAGAGGGGAATTTTGATACAACCTACACGATGGAAACTTAAAACACGATGAAAGAGTCTATTGGAAATGCCACGATCATAAGATGACCGGGCCAAATAGACCACTCCGCGGCATAATTTTGAGTGAATTTAATGCTGAGATATAATTAAATAAGACAAACACGTGCGTATGCACGCACGGAAACCTACTCTTAATCAAAATTTACAACTCACGAGCTAAAAACACTTAACCAATGAAAATTCGTGAAAAGCCTACAATTTGCACAGTGTTAATGACTAAACATAACCTAACTTCACCTTAACAACCAGCATGTCATATTATACCTGGCGAAGTTTTGCTACCAAATAAATTAATTACCTAACAGGTTGAATAAAAAACAAACTTTTTTTTCATTAACTACTGATTATACGTTTTTTGTTTCTACAAATGCCAATTTCCCGCTTCACTTAACACACTCTGCCATGCTCTAATTAATTCCACCAAAACTTTGCTGCATTTTCTCTAACATCTACATGTCAATTTAAACCTACGCCGTGTTTAGCACTAGTATTTAAGATGTCGCACACTTATTTCCTATAATTATTAAACCAACTGTTAATTTATTTTAAGTCGTGAACATACGGTAAGTACTTTTAAGAACCACGCGACGGACGGTTCGAGAATGCACGTGGTTTAGAAAATAAGTGCTACAAATTCGAAGGTGTATTACTCAACTTTCTGCGAGGAATAAGGTGTAACAAACATGTTAAAACGTACGTGCATGCAGGTTATAATGGTATGCGCGTGTACACAAACACACATATTACATTGAACTTGTTATGCGCAGGAAAGTTAAAAAGAATAAGGGCTTCTGATTATAGTGGGTTCAAAAATACCGGGTTACTTGGCGGTCATAAAATTAGTTACGCAGTGAATTGTGACGGAATAACTACGTACATTTTGTACAGATGGGAAGATAGGGCGTAACGTCTCTTCGATACCAAGGTCATCTCAGATGAACGACTTGGTTCAGGGAACCATGGACAGATGAAGTGACCTTGGCATGTAATAAGAAACCATTCAGTAATTCGCCTGGAGTTATTTCGGAAACACACTAAAGTGAAGCCAAGAAAACCTGGACCAAAAATTGAACCCTTGTGGGTTACACAATATTGACTTCAACATGGAGGACTTATTAAATTGAATAGTTAAATTACATTTCTTAATTTATTAACACATTTTGTCAACATTATTTAGAACGCAACACGCAACAATTTGATTTCAATTTACAGTCCTTAACTTAATATTTCCACTAAATAAATACAGTGCGTAGTATTCGTAGGCCACACAACATGTTAATTAATGTTTATCACAAATTTTTGTGTTAAAATTACATGAGTAACATACAATTTGAAATAACACATTCTCGAACTTCCTTATTACTACCATGGGTTCCTATTTACGTTGTTTTGTGAATATTCTTTCATTTCATAGTAATACTTAAATGGAGTAGCTATCATAAAATCGTTACATAAATGTGTTTAAAAATGGATTTAACATCTAATATAATTTTTTTATAACAAAAAATTATGTAACTTTAACAAATTATTGACTTTTAGACAATATATTTAAGTCAATATTAGTCTTAAGAGCTGTGACGAGAGATTTACATGTTAAATTAAATTTAGCAGCACTCATTCCTCCTTAAGTGCACGGTCTATCGCAATTTTCATCGTCATTATTTTATTTTTTATTTGTACCAGCAAATTTTTTCTTATTTTAGACACAAAATGTGACTAAATTTGGCTCTAATGAAATGTTTTTATCTCTCATAGTTTTCGCGTAATGGCTTGTTAAAGTCATATTTTGTACGTTTTAACCACGGCGTTTTAACGACTACACTAAAACCAACTGATATACCAAACTAAAAAAAATCACAGTTGATAATGACATTGCAGGCTACAATGATATGCTCATAAAATTAAAGAACAAAAATTATTTGAATTTTAAAGAAATGCTGAAACTGAAAATAAAAATTTTGAAAATTCAATATTTTATTTTAAATACGAATAATTTCTATTTTTTAATTTTATGAGCATGTCATTGTAGCCTGCAATGACTTTATCCACTGTAATTTTTTTGAGCTTGGTATATCAGTTGGTTTTAGTGTAGTCGTTAAAACGGAAACATGCAAAATATTACTTTAACAAGTCACTGCGCGAAAACTATGAGAGATAAAAAAATTTTATAACAGCCAAATTTAGTCACATTTTGTGTCTAAAATAAGAAAAAAATATCTAGTACAAATAAAAAATATTATAATGATGAAAATTGCGGTAGCCGCGCCCTTAACAATATTGCTTTTAAACAGAAAACATTTTTATTTGCATTAAGAAAAGGAGAATATAGCTGCGAAATGATATACGGAAAATGCATTTATATAAACATTTAAACATTCCGGTCATCTGCAAGACGCGACGGTGCTGCTCCCACCGTCGCTTTGCATCTCCCATAGGCAGTTCGCAATAAACTGAGCACTTTTTAAGATCATCATGTACACAATAATAATTAAAACATATTATTCACTGTGACTTCAAACGTTTAGTTTTGAACACGGTACAACCTGCACATTTTGATTGTTGCTTTAATTGCTTCGTTTAAATTGAAATGTGACACGAAACTTAATAAAAAAAAAAAAAAAAACTTTATCAAAGTAAAAAGTAACTTGGGCGACGAAAGTGCTCATTTTATATCGAAACCACTTTTACTTTCCCTGGGCACCGTCTGTCATATTTATACACCCTCGCTGCCGTATCCATATCATTCTTACCACCCCCACTTCCTCACTCATAAGTTCAACGAGGACGCAGGCAGCGTTCCAAAGTTACAGGCATCAGAATTAATTTCAATACATGAATTGGAACGAATTACCCTCCCTCACCCCCTCTTCCCGTCATCCCACCCGGCCAAGGGCGATTAAGGGCGCGATTCACCTCAGTTTTCAACATCTTTTTTATTTTATATTTGCACCAGATATATATATTTTATTTTAGACATAAATTTTCATTAAATCTTCCTCTTAGGAAATTTGTGTGCCTCTCATAGTTTTTTCTTGATGAGTCGTGAACGTCAAAATTTGCACTTGACGGTTTTATGTACGCCACAAAAACCAACTGACATACCAAACCGAAAAAATTCACACTGTATAATAATGTTGTAGGATATGATTTGACATAAAACAAAAAATTAAATATTTTTGTATTTAATAAAAAAAGGCTGAATTTTAAAATCAAAATTTAAAAATTTCTAACATTAAAAAAAATACAAATATATATATAATATATATAGTTTTTACATGTGTAAAATCACAGCCTACAACATTGTTATACACAGTGAATTTTTTCGTTTTGGCATGTCAGTTGGGTACATAAAACTGTAAAGTGCAAATTTTGACGTTTACGACTCGTTACGCTAAAACTATGAGATATACAAAAATTTCCTAACAGGAAGATTTAATCACAACTTATGCCTAACACAAGAAAAAAAATATCTGGTACAAATATATAAAAATATAAAAAGACGTTTTAAACTGACGTGATCCGCGCGCTTAAAGCCGTTCAAGTGCTTGTTAAAATCAACACATTAGTCATTAGTAAGATCATTTTAAATAGTTTAAAGTGACTTAAACATGCGTCTCACTAACATTCCATACGGACGACAGAGCGCGATGAGTCGGTACATTATGAGCCGCTCGCGAGATTTATGGTTCAGTCGCCCACGAACCTTGCTAGAGCAGGGTCACGCACTTATCACGCAACTCGACACCTCGCCATGGCAGCTCGTCGCTCTTACGTCGTACAAGAGGGCGAGCACTTGTTAGCGCTGATATACGTTACAACGACTCGATAGTTCGCACAGCTATAAATTTGGTCTTGTTGTAAAAACACATTTTTGATCGGCATAAAACTGTTTTTGTTTTTTTAGTGTATCAAATATGTTGCTGATTTTCTATATATAATACTTTTTTTTTTCAGTAATTTTTGTAAATACAAATATATTTAGCTTTATGATGTTATAACTTTTATCACATAGCCGGTGTAATTTATTTCCAGTACATTTATTTTATTTCAGTATGGTTTATGTCGGGTGTATGCTCCCGTAACATGCAAATTTTGACGTTCGACATTATGTGTATACAGGATGAGTCGGGAGGAAAGGTACATGCTTTGAGGGGTGATAGCACTGGTGATTCTGAACAAAATGTTTCTAATAAACATATGTCCTTTTCTTAACCGTTTCAGAGAAACTTAATGAAAACAACAAGGAACGGGAAACTTGCAGGTGATGGACGTATTTGGCGCGTTTGAGGCCTAGAAGTGCGTAGCGATATAAGGGGACATAGCTGGCGTATCATGCCTCACGCTATTCTCTTGACCTGAGGCATTGAAATTGCGCGCAGTCTTATCGTCGATAGCTTGCCTCTACGAGATGTTCAGTGGTCACGGTATCTTTTTTATGGAGTAGTATTAAGTTGAAATGTGTACTGTACCAGTCTATACTTTTTATTTTTATTTATTTTTTAAGTTTCTGCACCATGATTTTTACATCGAACCAATACCGCAAAAATATCCATTCTCGCCATTTTCGACCGAGATATTACAGAAGGACTTAAAGTGGAGTATACTGTACATACGTGTGCCCTTTGAATTCCATCCCTAAGCTGACGGAGCCGGCAGCAGTTGGCGCAGTGGCTAGAGCACTAGCCTCCCACCAAGGCGTTTCGGGTTCGTTTCCCGGCGGGGCCGGTGCCCGGATTTTCGCATGTGGAAATCGTACCGGGCGATGCCACTGGTCATCGGGTTTTCTCGGGGATCTCTCGTTTCCCCCATCCATTTATCCCGGTACTGCTCCATACATCACGTTACCCCTCACCTAAGAGTTGACCAATATCTCTTTACTCTTCTTCCGTCCTACGTTGAATGCACGTTGAGCAAGAGTTATATCGGTCGAAGCTCTGCACGCATACCGCTCGGCTAGTTACCGTCCTACCGTCCACAGGCCGGGAAGAAATAGAAGAGACGAAGGGCAACGAGAAATCGGACGTCGGCAATAACCTTCCGTCGGCGATCTCCACTTCTCTAGCCAGGGGCGCGCGCGAGTCAATGAGGCGCCGACAAGCAAGACAACAGGAAGTGTCGTGGCGCCGGGTCGTTGATAGACGACAGAGAAGGGAGGAGGGTTGATTTTCGGCCGTCAGAGAGTGATCTCCTGACCGGAAACTGCGCCAACAGTTATGCGCGAGAAGCCGTCCTTTGTTCCGCTGCCAACACAATGCTGCATGGGTATATTGTTCTCACGCGTACGCCTTGTTTTACGACTCGCGCTGGGCTTGGCAGGAGGCCCAAGGAAGGGGGAGGGGAGAGAGACATATGCATAGCTGTCAAAGGTATCCCTCAAACTACGGGTCGTGACGCGAATACACGCTTCTCCTCTTTCTCTCCCATAAAAAAGTCCTTGCGAAGAAGAAACATCGCATAAGACCACGCGCGGTTGTTACGTCCTGATTGATAGCGACAGCGATTCTTATTGCGACACGTTGTGCAACAGTGTTGCCGCAACTATTGTATTATCGCGCCGTACAACTGGAATCCAAATACAGGATACAGAACCTTGTACGCTGAATTGGTTTTATGTAAATTTTATTTTAACTAAAGACTGAAACTGAATTGACAGTACGAATAATAGTTACAAGTGCGTAATAATAAATCTGAGATTAGGTAAGAGGATTTTACGTCTCGTCAACAAGGTCAATACAGACGGTGATACACAACTGACAATGGCATCAGGGAAATACATCGTCCATGGTCTTTGTTAGGGAATCATCCCAGCATTTGCCTGGAGTGATCTCGGGAAATGCGAAGTAGGGAAATGAATCCAAGTCCTCCCGAATGTGAGCCTAACGTATTAGTTCCGCCACCTTGCTTGGTGATAACGAATCTAATTTGAACGACAGCGTGACGAGTTCAAGTGGAGAGGTTTGGTCAGCGCGGAACTGCTGGGTCATGAGCGTTGATATTACATGAGCTGAGTGAAGATCCGTGATAGAATGCAAGAGCGGGGAAAACGGGAGTGTTCCGAGAAACCCCGCCAGGCAACGACAACGTCCGTCACGTTTTCTCTACTTGCGAATATAAGGAGTGCCATCACCGAGAATCAAACTCAGATCGACGTGATGAGAAGCGAGTGGTCTGACCAATTACCAACCTACCGCGGTGGTCCCAGCCGAGTAAGAGGAAAGGAAGAAAATCCTACAGCAAAGCACACCATTCAAAAACCCAGTAAAACAACAGCAGGACAGGCTTATCTAGGTACAATCAGAGAGTTCAAAGGAAGCGGTGTACCGGATTGAAGGGGCCTCATAATGCGATAATTAGTAAGTGGGCAGTTGAGAAAGGGGACCACAACGTACTGCGTGTACAAAATAGAACCCCGAAATTTACGTCGTCGGTCCTGGGTTCAATACAGGGACTTAACGTCGTGTTGACAGCGAAATCATGATACATAAAACTAGTGGTCCAAACGAGACAGGAGGAGGAAATCGGCGATACCCTGGTAGGTAATCGGACATAATCCTGAGGAAGTAACTACGGTACTCCAGCATTCACTTCGTGGGATGACTGAGGACCACGAAAAACCATAAAGCAAGATAATCGGACCGGGAATCGAACCCGCGTTCTCCCGAATGCGATTCTGCGCCACCTCGCTCGGTTGATCCATGTTTGTATCGAAAGAAAAATTCGTGCACGATAACGAGAATTTCCTCGAACACCGACCATTAAATCGAAATCGTAGTATACGCACGACAATCCTCATATGATCCGCAACACCGGTGAACGTGCAGTGACAGACTCATACGTAACCGATTTCCACGGCTGAGAGAATTTTATAGTGACGTTCGTACTTAACCTTCATAGCAGTTACTTATTTTCTAAGTTCTGACCAGACAACTCCTGGTAAGACGCCCGTGGGTGAACTGAACTGACTAGGCACGACTAAAATGCCAATCTACCAGGCAAGTAAAGCCACCAGTTTACGATACAAGAGGTCTCAGTTTTGAATCCCAGATGATACGATGACAATTGTGCTGGTTTTATGTTTAAGTTCAGGAGGAGGAGAGAGATTCGGTCGGGATCTTGAGAGTTTCACGAGGTTAAGACATGAGGTGACTATGAAGCTACGGCGGAATGCATAGGGGAGAGGGGAGAGAGTCACGGCAACGTCTGCCACGCTTCCCACTTGCAAAACTCAAGGGGAGCCAAACAGGAATCGAGTCCGAATGCCATTGATGGGAGTTCAGCTTTAGAAATAAGCGGGAATGCATCTTAATGATTACGATTTGATTATTGCTTCTCAGGCGGGTACTCGGACACGCGCAATCTACTTACCTTTCAAACACCCGCCGAACCGTACACTACTGCCTTCGAGTGAGTGAGAGATTTTTGGTCAGTGCTTAACAACCAGGTCTTCAGCGCTGGTGAGGGGTGATATGAGATGAGTATTGAGCAGCGCCGGAATGAAAGGGCGGGGGAAACAGGAAATCCCCGAGAAAACCCGCCGACCAGCGGCATCGTCCGGCACGATTCCCACATGCGAAAATCCGGGGATCGACCCCGCCGGGAATCGAACCCGGAACGCATGGGTGGGAGGCGAGAGGTCTGACCACCGCGGCCCCAGCAGCCTTCGAGAATGTGCATGTGACGATGTACGGTAAAGTAAGTGGGCTTTACATCTCGTCGACAGCGCGGTTAATAGAGAAAGCGACACATCACTTGACACAATGACAGGAACTAACAGATGAGTCGACCATGGTCTGTGTTGAGGGCACGGTCTACAGCGATTTCCATCGTCACGTTTTAATTTTTGTACCAGATTTTTGGACATAACTTCTGACAAATTTTCTTTCTTGTGAAATTTTTTTATCTTTCATACTATTTACGTAATGACTCGTAAATGTCGAAATTTGCATTTAACGGTTTCATGTATGCTACTAAAACCAACTAATATACCAAACTGAAAAAAAAAAAATGTACAACGAATAACGATGTTGCAGGCTACAATGCCTGCAATATAAAGAAAATATTGTTACAAGTTTGAGAAATAAACTTTATATGTGGGCAATTCCCATGAGTTATTTTGGGATAGAGGTCTTATAATTAGAAATAAAAGAATTAAATTAAGTACTGGATTTAATAGCTCACAAAGCTACGAAATACACAAAACAGTAATCAACTATAACTCTCACAACACAATTAGTTATGCGCACAATTACTACTGTGTCACAGACACGTTAATTAACTTTGACAATTAAAGCTCAAAAAATGTCTACTATCAATTAATTAAACAGTACAAATCACAATAAAATTCAGTCACATATCCAATTAACAGTATTCAAATAGGAACAATGTACAACCTTATCAGTCAGAAGTGGTGATGGCTCACCATGTGCTGCGCAGCACCCCGAGTGCACCGCTGTCTTCACTCTTGAGGTCTTCGGTTCGACTCCCGTCGCGCACCTCCTCTTCGCCTATCAGCCCGCCGCAGCAGTCCTCTTGATTCGCCCAACACTGCTTCGAAGGTAGCCGCCTGCCGCCTCACAGTAGACTCTGACGTCATCAAGATGTCTTCACCAGTCTCTCTCCACAGGCGTAGCACCTTCCTCTAGCACTACCAATAGCGAACTCTCTCCAATTTGTCGATTCAGCCCTTATATACCAGGCAAAACAGCAGGGGAATTACCGCATTACAGGGGTCTAAAATTAGATATTTCATCATGTTTCGAATGTGGTTTGAGTCACGTAGGCCGCTTCGCAGGGCAAAAACGCAGTTGGGACAGGTATCTATGACGTAGTTTCGGCGGGATTCCCACTGTGAGACACTCGGGCTTTGAGTCATGGGCCAGCCCTCAAGGTGTTTCGACACAGGCCCCATCCAGTCCGCCCTCAGAAACACAGCATGCAACAATATTTTCAATAAAAATTTTGAATTTTTAAAATTTTAATTTGAAATTTCAGTAATTTTTCAAACATAAAAATATTTTATTTTTTGTTTTTATGTACGTATATAACCCTAATTCAATTGCATAGTTAGTCTACATGAAAGTACTTCTCCGAACTCCGTAGTGAATTGCGAACAAACATTGGCGAGTCTTCTTCCACCCTATAAGCCAACAAAATAATTACCAAACACGAACTTTCAATCCGATCCGTGGACAGTTGAGCAAACATACTGACGTAACGCTATAACCGTTATTCCATAAACTAGAATCTTAAAGTCACACGTTGAATAATTTTCTTAATACGTCTCACACGTCATTGCATACCAAACCTGAAGCGCGTATAAAACATCGCGGGGACAGTTGAAAAATAATGTTGAAGCCAAATTCCTCATCTTTCAACTCTAGTTTACAGCAGTCGCGCTCCTCGACGAAAATAGTCCACAGCTTCATAAATGAAGTTATTTTTTCAGACGGACAGCTGGACTCTGTCTTCGTAGGGTACGAAAATAAATTCTGCTAGAACTGAAAACGGATTTACTACAAGAAAAAAAACTACAAACGTGTATAAATAATTTCATGCCAACACACCAGCCAAACATTTGTAAACAAGAAAATATATCCACCTAGTATTAAAAATAAATTTAATAGGGTTAGCTGCCATTGTTAAAACGTGGTATTTCACGTCACCTTTCTTACTTTTTCCCAACCTATACTTCGTCACGCTGTCCATGTTGTAACTTCAGACAATATCAAGCAGAGGCGGATTCAGAGAAGGAGGCTTGACGCCGTTAAGAGTGCGTGGTAGATAAATAAACGCCGAAAACATCAACTGATTTCTACGCTTTTTTCGAAGCCAATATGGATAAAATACTCAGTGACAATCCTAGATAATGGTATTTGCCAACTTATGAGTAAATATTTATCCAGAATTACTAATTCGTTACGCGTGATCTCTTGCGCCGCAGTTAAAAGCATGAGGTTCCGGCGTCAGAGATTTTGCCTCAGAAGTTCGTAACACTGGAAACTATTTTGTTTAAAACGTTGGCTAAACATATTGTCCAAGATTGCTATTGTTTAATTTTCGCAAATTGGCTTCAAGAAACCTACATTTATAGATTAATTCTTTTATCGTTGGATTATGTACCACGCCCTCATAAGAGGCCGTTGCAGTGTTTCAGGCGCATGTGTACAACCCGCATTAACCCAATACGAATCAAGGCTAATATTACCTTCGCTGTAGCAGTAAGAGTATTTCACATATCAGCATTTTTTTCGCGCTTTATCAAAGACACAGTCATTCTTATTTTCGCTGCGTTCTGCTGATTTTAGTATAACAAACGATTACATAAAAAAACCTAATACAAAAAAAGTTTTGTAAAATTTACAGTCTACCATTCTTTACATTTGGCTTCGGCGAACGCAGCGAAAATAATAACGACTGTCGCTTTCATAAAACACGTAGATAATGTTGATATGTGTAATACTTGTACTGCTATAGCGAATGTAATATTAGCCTTGATTTATATGGGTTTAATGCGGGTTGCATATATGCACCTGAAACACTGGAACGGCCTCTTAATATCAGAACACTTTTTATTATTTTTAATTTCGCTTATGTACATGTTTGGGATACGAACTACACTTATATTCCCATATACTCCAGATCACGGTCGTAGAAGAACAGGTATGGACACTCACCTATCTACCAATGTATTTTGCTTGACCCCCTGGTTGTTTGGCTGTAGTTCGTTAAGTTACCGAGAATGTCGTACTTTTTGGCGCTGTAAACCGGGCGGTCGGACTCAAACTCCGCCCACTTTTTTCCGTTGTTAAATTTATATAGTAAATAAAGATTGCTGGAGCCTTTTCTTAAATTTGTGAGTGAAGGAAGTATTTCATAAATTGATAAAAAATACGTTTTGTTAAATGGTTTATCTTATTGGGAAGGGAGTGGGTGGAGTTTGAGTCCGACCGACCTAACAGTAGCGCCAATATAACACAATATTCTCGGTAACTTGGTGAACGGGAGCCAAACAACAAGAGGGTCAAGTTTCCAGGCGAGTGTCCAGACCTGTTCTTCTATGGCCGTGCTCCAGATATAACTTCTGCACCTGTTCATTTCTTTATTGGTTCATGTTTAAGTAATTATGCCGAAATGGTTGTATTTCGCTCAAAGCATGAAGATAAGAATAGTCAGGAAATTGAATGTTGTAACATAGTTGAAGCAGTTTTTTTGGGCATCACATTATGGCGCTGAGGCTTTTTGAGGTTATGTAGGTACATGTGTTTTACTCACCTGTCAATAATAAAAACCTCTCAGATGTTAAAGCAAATAAGCTATTAATTAATAGCATTGATTAACTACTTTCTTTGCAGGAATTTGACTACAAAGTTATCACATCGCGATAGATTAACGTCGCCATGATGTGACGCCCAAAAATGCGGAAAGAGTTGGCTTCACGTATCTTCCATATATTTATATAGGCATGGTCTTGCTATAGGAATATACTGGAGCTAAATGAAGCCACCGTATTTGGCGTTACATTAAGACGACCGATTGTTCGTTAACCATTCGCAATACGTAATGTTCGTAATAAAGTCCCTGGTCCAAGAAAACGTATAATTAATCAATTTTGTTAGTTACATAGCTTATTTACATGACATTCTGGGGGTTATAATTACTTACAAAAGCATTAACACAAGTGTTCATAGCCCCACAAAGCCTCAGCACCAAGTTTAAACACTTAAAATGGCGGATTCAGCTACGTCACAGCATCCCATCTCCTGACATATTCTTACCTCCACGAATGCGCCGACAAAACTTATAATACCGAGGGAGGTGGCGAAGTGGTAAAATGGTAAACAATTTGACTCGCATTCTGGATTCGATTCCCAGCTCGGCCATCCTGGTTTAGATTTTCCATGGTTTTCCTCACAACTCCAGGCGAATGCTGAGATTATTCTTCATAGTATGTCAGTATGAATTCTCTCCTCATTATCTGTCAGGCTGAGCAACGGTTCCTTACATTTTACGACATCGTTGTCGACGAGAAGGTAAGTAATACCGATGGATCTGTTATGCCACTTTAAACAATTATCACTTCACGGAGAAGTACAAACGTCTGGCGTAGGAATAAAATTGGTAAACTACTCAGGCTGTGCCTTTTCCGACTATCCGCATGTTGCGCAGCGAAACGCATGCATGCATGAATATGTACCTCAATTTCCCCAAAAAGTCGAGGCGCTCTCACAGGCACGAGTCAAAATATTTTATCTTCCCCTTCAGAAGTTCCTCGTACCCCTGCTCTCTTTAGGCGTAGCCTTTTTTTTTTGTTGGAAGCTTTTTATTCCGTTTTTAAAATGTCGATGACTTCAAAGAACGTAAATATGTAGTAAAATATATTCAAATGTGTGCGCAGAAAGAAACATGGGTATAAGGAAAAATGTATAAACTTTCATGGATGTTTTTAACTCTCTCGTGTCTTAACGTTTTACTGCAAATCACAGACGTGTGGTTTCCCAATAACAGTATTCTAACTGGTACGGTCAAATGAGAAACGTCTTTCCATAAAGAAACATTGCCAATAACAATTAATCAGAACTTCAGGTGTGCACGTGCGGTAACGAAACAGAAAATCAGCAGCTCCTACTCATTAGGTCACTGTAGGCGTCGTACTAAATTCACCTAGGACGACTTAAAAATAATATGTTTCCATTTCCTTTCTTCCCCCTTATTTGTCCATCTAACTCCCCACTTTCCTCAGGGAAGTATTTTAAAACACCGTTAAGGATAAGTTTATGTTAACGTTGGTCACGAGAAAAAAATCACCATATAGGTGATTGCAATGAGGGAAAAAAAAAGAAGCAAACGTCAATCCGTATTTTTAAATAATTGGCACCGGACTTTCGTAAATGGCTGCCTTGCTATGGAAACATTAAGGTTGACAGTAATGGAAACAATGTAAGTAAGTAGTGTAAACAAGCGAGATAAAAATAACGAACATGTCCCCTTTGTCTCTTTACATTAAAAAGAAAACACCAACCGCACCCAGGCGGCACTGTCGGCAGAAACGATAAGGGTTATGAAGTCTTCAAAAACTGGCGAATGCATAAAACATGCGGCTCATGAATACCGAGACTGATGATCGTCCTGATGGCTTTATGGCGCCGCTTCTTTTAACATGGTAATGTCTTATAGATATTACACATCCACACAAGATTAAGGCCATCTTTCTTCTAGAGATGTTTTTTCTTTTAATCTCCCATTCACATTCAACTTTGTGTAAACACAGATCGTCTGCGCTAGCACTCATAAGAATAAAATTGAAACAACTGTAACATTATTCTACTTCTTACTGATTTTATCTTCTATTCGAAGAAATTCAAACAAGCCTTACTTTGTTTCCCAACAGAAGAGACCAAACTAGAGGCTGTACGACATCCGTTTGTATTTCAGTAAACGTTTTCTCGACAACAAATGCAGAATATAAATAACATTTCTGCCTAAGCTTATCTATTACCATTTTAATTAAAATTATTTTATAACAGCAAGCGTATCCTTTTGAATAAGTATGGATATGTTATTTTAACCTGTTCACCAGGGCTGGTCTAGAGGTTGAGCCAGGCGGGTCACTGTTAATAGCAGGCCCTCGTAACTTGAGTAGGACCAACGAGTCCTTGCCGAAGATTGCCGAAGTGGTGGGCATACAGAGTGCCAATTTATGCAACAAAAAATAAATCCTAGAATTAAATAACGTATTGAAATAATGTATCTGCACCAACGCATGCAATCAACAACTATTTAGCATATTAGAAAGTTTCATGTTACACCAAAAATATTATGAAGATGACGATGGACGAGGTCGGCGACGTCAGGCTCAAAATTGTGTTCAATTTCGTGTCCTGATGTTGTAGTCTGTGTAGGTTTTTTTTCCAACTTCGGACGTCTTCGTTGAAAATAGGGCTCTCGTCATTTAACGGCGAATTATTGCACTGTTATTTATTGCTCCCTGGTCTAGGGCGCCTTGAAAAGAAGGCGCGGCCCACATACATTTTCAGCGTCATATTTTAATTTTTGTATTTGTACCAAATAATGTTTTGCTTATTTTAGACATAAATTGTGACTAAGTTTTGCTCGCAAGAAATTTTTTTTTTATCTCTCGTAGTTTTTGCGTAATGACTAGTAAACGTCAAAATTTGCAGTTTTTTGTTTTATGTACGCCCTTAAAACCAACTGACATACCAAACTGAAAAAAATCACAGTTAATAAATACGGATGTACAACGTCTCCTATATAAAAAACAAACAAACAATTGTATTAGCCTAAAAAATTGCTGAAATTAAAATTTAAAAAATTCTAAACTTTTTTAAAATATATTTTTTATATAGGTAACGTTATAGCCTACAACATCGTTATTCATTATAATTTTCTTTTTTTCAATTTGGTAGCCTATATCAACTGTAAGTAGAGTAAATGAGGACTTAACATTAAAAAGGGGCTAAGCACCATTTTCGACAAAAATGAGTTAGGTACATATAAAAGTGCCAAAACATTAGGTCGAAGACATACAAGTGCTATTTCCTAGTGACATTCATACGCGCCGTACATCAGCACAATTACATGGTTGGAGTAATATAAACGCATTCTAGTTAATTGAAAACATATATATTGATGTTCATAAGTATTTTGTATTAATTAATATTCGATTGCTCCTATTTACTACTTTCCTATTGTAAAAAATATGCGAACGCAATTGGATAGTTCCTTGTTCATTTGTTTCTCGCAATATACTGTTTCCGTAATTATCTCGAAACTTACGTTTTTGGCACTTAGCCCCTTATGAATGTCAAGTCCTCAAATGTTGTCTTGTGTTGTGACTGACATTGAATTACGAAATCCCTCATACCTATCAACATTTACTGAGGTTACAGGAAACAGAAGACTGTATATGAAGATACTATTAATACTATGTCACAAAATCATACAATGTCCTCCAACCAAGAGAAATAAGAAATTGTCAGTTGTACGGCACGAGGTGACAAAATTATACTTGCGCCGGCCCTCTTCTACACCAATTGCATCACTGTTTCAGTGAAAAACCTACGCTGAATCACATATGAAGGACACTAACCGAATACATGTTCCAGCGTTTATATGCGTAATCCCTAAATCTAAATTACAAAATTTTTACTTCCACATAAAATTGAGTAGGACTGTTCCAATCCAAGTATTTCTGGACCTATTTTTTAAACTTGTGGAATAGGGAATTCATTCACAAATTTTCGCAACATGAAACAATTAAAATAAGGCCAGGTGGCGTGCTCGGAAATGGAGAAGTTTGTTTTTACTGTAATTCTTTACAACACTAGAAATCAATAACGAAAGAGTTCAGAGTTCTCATTGCGGACCTACCGACATTAAAAATATTAATGTAAGCACCTTAAGGGGCCTGCCTCGTTTCCATAAAATTACACTGCAGCGTGTTTGAAGAAAAAGTTTTACACCGAAACTAATACACGTGTGTTCACGCCGTTTGTCTACGAAAAGAACACACACTTCAGACGACTGCCCTTAAGTACTTTCAAGACATCATACGTATTATAAATCCCCTTTTAGGGCACGTCAAATGGGTTAAAACGGGGTTTTCAGGCTGCTATAGCGGAAAATATACTAGCCGAATACATGTTAAACTACTTAAGGGTAGTGCATTGGACTTTAGTAAAGTGATTTCGTAAATAAAACAATAGGGTCACCACTTAAAGTCCCATAGGAAATTAGTTTTTTTCGCGAAGACTGCACGCCTCAAACGTAGAGGCGACGCACCGTTGTATGACCCATACGACGTCGCCCTTAGCACCATACCTCACTCACACAAACACATGTGACACGAGCCGGGCCTCTTAAGAGTGCGTGGTAGATAAATAAACGCTGAAAACATCAATTAAATTCTACGCATTTTTCGAAACCAATATGGATAAAATACTCAATGACAATCCTAGGTAATGATATTTGCCAACATAATGAGTAAATATTTATCAAATATTACTAATTCGTTAAGCGTGATCTCTTGCGCCGCAGTTAAATGCACGAGGTTCCGGCGTCAGAGATTGTGCCACGGAAGTTCGTAACACTGGAAACAATTATGTTTTAAACGTTGGCTAAAACTATTGTCTAGGATTGCTATTGTTTAATTTTCGCAAATTGGCTTCAAGAAACCTGCATTTATGGATTAATGCTTTTAGCGTTGAATTATGTACCACGCCCTCTTAAATATTGTATTTTTCCCGAAGTAATTAACGTTTCCATAAGAAGCCTGAAATGTGAAGCTGAACGTGTTTTAACTTCAAAAATCCTTTCCGAGGTATTTTCGATCATTAAAAAACGTAGGGCGAAAGAATGTGATGAAATATTCAGCCGAGAAATTAATGGGGATAGAAAGGGCGTTCATGAAATTAATTTTCCAACAGCGAACAACCCGGACGCATAAATTCGGCACGGCATGCCGTCAGAGATTCGTAAACGCGAAAGCAAGGAAATAACACGCGAAATTGAAATTCTGCGCAAATATATCGACAGCGGCGAACACTAAGAAAAATGAGAATGGGGTAATATTTGTTTTGCAACAGTACACAAATTGCTGCAAAAATATGCGGCCACGTAAAGATATAATAGTATTAATATTCACTTCTTCTTGTCATACTAAAAATCCAGAATTTTATTCCCAGTGTTGTAGATTTCCCAGTATAACTATGAGCGGCAGAGCACATTTTGTCAGAACACGGTATACATAGGGCCTATATGTAATTGTATGATGTTACTGCTATTATAGTTTTTTTTTTTTTTTCGTGATCGATAG